>CAUYPK010025135.1:0-113370 GCA_963574355.1 Loris lydekkerianus
GACTTTAAATTTTTTTAACCAATGCCAACAACAGTCAATGGCAATTTCATGAATGATAGGTTTGTGGCTAAGAATAAGAGAATATTCTCCAAAGCAAACTCATATAGAACCAAGGAAACATCACCTCTCCCCCCCCCCCCCCCAAAAAAAAAAGATGAACTTCTGCTCTTCTCTTAACAGAGCAGACCAGTTTTCTGGAATTTGAAAATAGCCATTTCCCCTCCTGTGCTAACATGCAACATTCAGGAATGGGCAGCTCTGGTCTGGTAATTAATCAGCCCATAAAAAGGAACAATGTTAAAGAAATCATAAAGTTTAAGTACAATCATTCGGTTATTCTTCTTTCCTGAAGCCTATACACATATGTGCAAAATTATTCTTTACCTAAACTCATGATGGCTTTTTAACCCCCAAATAAGGAGACTGTTCTATGGCCTTTCAACTGAATCAGAAAGGCCCTGACACTAGAAATGTGGATGTGACCCTACCACTGAGGGAAGGCAGGCACAGTAAACAAACCTCTCATTACTATAGACCTTTCCCCCATGACTCCTCAGGTTCTCCCACAATGTTTCAAAGTTTGAGTCATCAGGTTATTTTTATTTTTGTCAAGTGATAAAAGGTTTGAGGACTGGCTACATGTTGCTAATGGCTAAAGTGAAATTTTAGAGTTAGCCATTCATAAATACAGTATGGTAAAGAAACATATCTTCAGTCCATCCCACACCTCTTTCCCGTTGTTTTGGGATGCCCAGTTGTGCTCAGCTACAACCCTGAATTAAAGAGCTCCCCTCCAGCAGCCATCTTCATATTTCTGTCCATCTCCAAGGGCCTCCAAGTGCAGGCAGATGTACCCATTCAGTACCAGAAATACCAGATATTGTCCCACTTTGGGCAGTCAAGGAAAGTAAGAAAGTTATTTGCATTATGAATCAGTTAAGAAAGTATGCATCAGATACAGAACTTGGACATATATGAGAAACAGATTGAATATTCACTTGGAAAAATATTTGCAAACATAAAATGAGTAGACAGTGGTTCAGTTACATGGAACTCTCTCTAAATAAGGGACTCTATCCATCAATCAATCAAGAAACATTTCTCCTGCAACCCACTGTGTTCTTAGTAGATTGCAGCATATGTTGTGAGGGTATAAAACCAATGCTTAAGGACCTTAGATATGAAATAAGTGCTCGACTATGTAGCTGACTGTAAGTTTAACAGAATTCCAGAGAGGGTAAATAACTGTTGTCTCTTTCAGCTGTATCCCTTTAATTACTTGCCCCTGACCCAGCATTAGCACTGGCCATATGGCAATTGTTCTAGAAACATGTTTAACTTGCACATACATAGCTCTGGAAATGTATCACTTTACCTCGTATTAACTGTAGGTCTAGGCCTGCCCATTACTACCCATTGCTCATTCCAAAGGCCCTCTGCTGCCCAGATCTTCCAGCTCACTTACAACACCTGCTTCTAATCTCTGTCTCCATTTTTGAATTCTGATTCCATTCCCTCCTCCGGTGAGCATTTCCTTGAACAGAAAGCTCACCAAAGAGTCCTACTGGCCCACATTTTTCCTCACTCCTGCACTTTCCTCATCTAGTCTGATCATGACTCAGTCCTCCAGCCACAGGTACATGAGAACAATAGACCACAGAAGCACATGAGTGTGAATGTTCTTGTTCTCTGGAATAAGATGTCAGAGATGACCTCCTCATGGTAAAAACATACCCTTTTCAGGACACCTGGGGAACCCTTTGGTGAGGTTGACCACCATACATAGTGTGCACATATGACTCGCCCTTGCCAACAACATACATCCATCCACACTCTAGGGGAAGTCATTCAGATGGTAGCCTGTCAATTCATACCATGAGAGCCCATCAACTTGAGAATGAGGTCGTGAGCCAGGGAATCTGCTTCAGCATCCTCCTTCCCTACACACACCCAACCCCCATATCTTGTCCCTCACTGCTATACCCAATCTTGAAGGGAACATTTGTACACATCATAGCTCTGGGGTCTGCTCCAGTGATTAGAGAGAGGAAGCCAAAATACTTGTTGTGGGCCCTCCTATACTCCTGATTTAGTGGAAATTTACTGGGATGTTCATAACAGAACCTTCCTTCTTTTGAAAATTAGCCACAGGAATCTTTTGTTTGATGAGTCAATAAATTCCCATTTGTTTAAATTAGTTTGGATTTTGTTTCTGTTACAGATAAGAATCCTGAATAATTTCCTCAGCAACAGAGAGGCTTATAGTTTGTGGAATGAGTGATGCATGGATTACTGAAGAACATATGGAAGCCTTCCACCCATCCTGAGTTTATTCTCAACCAATAGCAACATAGCTCTTCATTGCAAAGAGAAACTGAAGAAATCTTAGTCCGGCCTTGGTAGGGGAAGAAAGATATATGTGGTAAACAATCTTTTGAGATGGTCACAATTAGTTCCACAAGGGATGCATAACTACAAGTAAAAGGGAACATACCAGCAGAAACTCAGTCCCATTTTGTCCATATACAACTTTCTGGCTTTTGGTTTATCTATTTTCAATCCTCATTCATTTTCTTGTGTCTTCAGTTTGCTGATTGTTTAGTCATCTCTTAGCTTTCAAGGTCTGTCTCTATATCTTGAACACATACATAAAAAGGTTTTCCTACTCCCATCCTTGGACCTCCCATATAAGATTTATGATTTATTTATTAACATATACAAAGCATCATAAGGGCAGTGGCTAGAAATGTGTTGCCTTTAGTGATAAAGGAAAAGGTAGGCTTAGAGCTGGTTCTGGAAGAAAAGGTAAATGATAGAGAGGAGAGGAGAAGGAAGGAAGAGAATTCCAAATTAGGAAACAATAGAAGCAAAGGCCCTGAGCTCAGAATTGGAGCTAGATTTAACTGGATCAGAAAATACATGTAATGAAAGATGTTTGCACAGAGAGAGACTAAATTTTAGAGAAACATAAATGCAAAGGAGTTTAGACTTAATTCAGGAGTTGCTGAAAGTTCTTATTCTAGGCATGTTCAAATGTCACTCGGTCATGAAACCATAAATCAAGAGTATCCTATATCCTCTCCTCAATCTCTAGGGAATACCATATAAATCAAGATTATACCCAGGTATGTAACACACACACTCACATACACACACACACCTGAGTCACAAATAAAATCCTGCTCAGCCCAAGAGGCCTTATTAACTTAAGAAAGTTGCTTCGAAATACATTATCCACGAGAGTACTACCCCCTACAAAGAATTTAAGCTTGGGAAAGTTTGAGCTATTCTTTGTACTGCATCAGCCAATTTTGTAAGCTTTTAAAGTTAGTGCAACTTCAGTGCCAAAAATTCAGATATTTAGAAAATTATATTTAGGGCCCAGTGATTCCTAGACCACTTCTCAGATGCTTTCAAATTAAAGATCAATTGAAAACCACAGTCATGCATTCCAAATTTCAGTGACCTAATGGGCCATGGATAAAGCAATATGTCTCTATTTTTACAGTGACATACAAGAAATAGACATTTTAAAATCCTTTCACTTTCTTTTTTCTTGAACTCTTTCTCCAGAACTGGACATTTACAAATTCCACAATTGCTAGGCATCTTTAAAAAAAAAAAAAAAAAAAAAAAGAAAATGGAAGAAATATTGGATTTAACATTTTGTGTGTGTCAGCACTTTCTGGTCTTTTATTACACATAAGGAGATATAAACATTAACATAAGCTATTAATGTATTAATATAATTAATATCAAGTATAAGCATTAATATAAAAATGTTACAGAAAAAATAAAAATTTTCGACTCATGGATAGAAGAGAAAACATGCTCACCTTCTATGAACTTAGATACTCACAGAGGCCCCAGGGAGAGGAAAAACAGGATGAAGGGTTAAGAAGAGAATGGAAGAACAAAAAAGTAATAAAATTTTATTTAAAAAATTTCAGAATAAAGAGTCTCCATTAATCTGTTTTATTCAGAATATACTATGTTATGCTATGGTAACAAATAACTCCCCAAACCTTAAAGATTTAACCAGACAAAAGTTAATGTTTTGCTCATGGAATGTCCACTATGAGCAATGATGCCTTTCCAGGCCATCTCTCCATGCTTGACTTAAAAGGTTTTGTCCTAGCATCACCACTGAAGCCTCCTCCACCCTTGCCAGGGCAAATGTGTGATGGCTTTCCAATTCCTTAACCCAGAAGTGACACGCTTCCTTTTGAGTCTCATCTCACTAGTCAGAGCAGTCATAAACTCTGCCTCACTGCAAGGAGGATGGGAAACACAGCGTACCAACTACAGCCAAATAAGAGAGTGGAAGTGGACCGCCAAGGAAGAAGAGGAAATAAGGGGGAAATGGGGGAGGGAGTTTGGAGGGAGGAGGAAAAGAAGTGGATGTAATTCAACCACCGTTTTCTTTTCTTGTTTTGTTTTTTTGTTTGTTAGTTTGTTTTCTTTTGAGACAGAGTCTTACTTTGTCACCCTCAGTAGAGTGCCCTTGCATCACAGCTCATAGCAACCTCAGACTCTTGGACTCTAGCAATCTTCCTGCCTCAGCCTCTCAAGGGGTTGGGATTACAGGTACTCATCACCATGCCCAGATAGTTTTTTCTATTTTTAGAGATGGAGGTCTCACTCTTGCTCAGGCTGGTCTTGAATTCCTGAGCTCAAGCAATCCACCCACCTCACCCTTCCAGAGGGCTGGTATTACAGGCATGAGCCACCACACCTGGCCCTCAACCACAGTTTTTAAACCAAGACTTGTACAAGACTTAGGACTCTTAGCCAAGTAAAGAGAATTTCTTAAGAGAGATGTGAAAAGCAGTTTGGAAAAATAACTATTGTAGAGAATAAGTGCTCTGAAAAAAAGAAACGTAGGTAGAAGCTAAAAGCCTCACCGAAATACAGAACACTCTGCATTTTATTTATAAAGACATGAAGACACGTGGGAATGCCACATACATTTATACCTACAGACACCAAAACCTTCAACTAAAACTTACAAAGAATGTCTTTACTTGGACATAGCTATCCAAGGTGGAGAAGGAGCCAGGAGCCTATGTTAGGACTTGTATCAGGAAGTCTGGAATAGTAACTGAGCCCTACCAATTTTGACAGCACTATTACTCAAATTCTCATGTGAAAATAGAGCTAGCACCAGCATCACCTACATACAACAAGAACTGTTTTTGAAAGGCTCACAGTGCTCTACAAAATAAACACCAGCCAGAAAAGTGCCCCATACCCGAGGTGGCAGTGGCACCTAGAGGTTCCTTCAAAGAGTACTGTAGCTTCCAGGAGAATTCCTTAGGGCACATGGTCATGAAGCCATTGACTTTTTCAGTATTATTTTCAGAGTGAAAACAATCTAATAATATTAGTTGTTCCCTATTAAAACCATATTATATGCCATCACTGACTTACAATGGTTCAACTTAGATTTTTCAACTTTATGGTAGGTTTATTGGGGTATTAAATTTTTGACGTACAATTTTTTGGACTTAATGGGATGTAAACCAATTGTATGTATCCTTGGAGAGCACTTCTATTTGGTAAAAGTCCGTGGTCATCTGGTTTAAAGAAAAGAACTTCAATATATAGGTATGAGTGTGTGTATGTTCGTGCTTGAGGATGTAGCTCATGTATTTGCATGCATACATACCTAAAAGCATTCACTGTTGGTGTGTGTGCTCACATGTGAGTTTGTGAGTATGTTCTTTTCTTCATGACCCATATGTCCCTTCTCTAGAATGCAGATGAGGAGGCACACAAGGGGACCATTGGAATTCAACAGTCTCGTCTCGTGGATTTGGATGTTCAAAAGCAGCAGCCATCTATCAAAGGAAGTGTATTGGACTAAATGGAGAGATTTTTAATAAGAGGCAAGGGGGTGCACTTTACCTAATAAAAAGAGCATAGAAAGACCCTGGCTGTGGCTAATGTGCATAAAAAATTCAGCCTGTCAGATCCTCACTTTTCTAATTCAGTAATCTAAATAATTTATTTGACATTTTAGCTCAAGATGACCTTTCTTAGGAAAAAATTACTGTTTTAAACTTTTAGCAAGTGCAACCCCAGCCACAGAATCCCTATTGAAGTCTGCATTTTCCCAAATGAGCAAAAGGTTAATCTTGTAGTGCTCAAACACATTGCTGACCCTTTTAAACAGTTCGCAAAATGTCATTTAATTTTTTAATCTAATTTCAATTATGTTGTAATATTTGAGTTGAGTATTTGGGAGGGGGTAGAGGTAGTGATGTGAGATTCCAGTCAGGTCCTATTTAAAGAGATTTAGGCAAATGATTCTTTTTAAATAAAACAGGTATTAGATAAACAGGTATTAGATAAGGTCATGCATCTCCCCTATGGTTTAGATATCTCTGCGTGTGTGTGTGTGTGTGTGTGTGTGTGTCTAATCATGCACAATATATAATACAATCATGTACAATTCCCCTTAAGGATCAGCAAGTAGGGATTAAGGTGGTTGATTTTTGAGAGAAGCAGTGTAAGAATCCAAGGTTCTCAAAGGTTCTATGTGGTTAAGGCAATTAGCCTTTAAGCCAAGCTGCTCAAAGGAAACCCTTGCTCTAAGCCAGGGGTCCTAAAAACTTTTTAAACAGGGGGCCAGTTCACTGTCCCTCAGACCATTGGAGGGCTGGATTATACTTCAAAAAAAAACTATGAACAAATTCCTATGCACACTGCACAAATCTTATTTTGAAATAAAAAAACAAAATGGGGACAAATACAATCACACCACCTCATGCGGCCCGCGGGCCGTAGTTTGAGGACCCCTATTGTAAGCCATACAGTGTTCAACTTATCCTCCAATTCCATTCTACAACAGTTCTGAATCAACCCAGGAGATCAGGAGGGCGACAGATGTCATAGACAGATGACTCTCTCATCCATTCCACAAGCAGTTAGTGAAATCACAACCTTTCAAAAGCCATTCTTTTAGCTTTCCAACAGGTCAGAATAACAAAAAAGGTAAAATTGTTTCCACGAAGATGATTGGGTCTTGTGCTCTGCACAATAAGCTTCCATTTCATCGTTGCATCCCAGAAAGCTTATTGAGGAGATTTAGAGATATTGTAACAATTTGTTCACCAGGCTTTCCTTCTACCCACCACCAAAGGATAATAGAATTTGATCCTCTAATTTGACAAACAGCCCATTCTCTGCAAAACTGTCCACTGTTGTTTTTTGAGTAAATGATCTTATGAGGACATGGGATGGCTTAAGTTTCTCTGTCATTTGCAAATCCAAAATGTCATCACTGGTAGCTGTGCCCCAGGGATTGGAGTGGGTTGAGCTGATGCAGACATCATGCCAAGCTCTGAAAGCTCCATTGGTACTTTCTTCTCATTACTACCTCTCTTCTTTACAGTATCCAGAGATCCTGATCCTCCTTATTTTCCTTACCCTGAAATGTCCTATTTCCCTTAATCAAAAGTGCCTATAAATCACAATCATAGACATTGCCTCAAAAAAAAGGAGTTTTGTACAAAACACCCTACACGAAGATGAGTCAGCCTCCTGCCTCTCCCTTTCACTTTGCCACTTACACCGAATTAGACTCCAAAGGAACATTTAGAAGACAAGAGGCACAGACAGAAATCAAGGTGTCTGCTCATGACTTTTACTCTGAAATGCACATTCTGACAGGCACTATCATCAGTGAGAACTGTACAAAGTGTAGCACGCCATGCTGTTTCATAAGTAAAAATAGTCCATTTCTGTTATTTTAATTATATTCATCCCAAGGGTTCTCATCTCAAGGTGCATCAAAATCATCCGGGGATTACTGCAAAACGCAAACAAGGGAGCCCCTTTGAAATCTCACTGATCAGAATCTGTAGGCATGGGCCTCCAGTTTCATGTATTTCTAAATAGCCATACACTTTTTTTTTAATGTTTACCTGTCCCTGGTTAAGAATCACTAGCCAGATAAGTAAGTTTTCAGGTAGGTTATTAGTGTAATTGGATAGTGAATGGATGTGTGCTTCCAGGAAGAGAATTCCCATCATGCTTTGGGAAAGGATAATTATTCAGAACACTTGAAAGATTTAAAACATGTAGAAGACAAAAGTCCTGTGTAAAAATGCATCCATAACAATGCTTTCTTATGATTTATTTTAGTTACTATTACAAAATACATCATCTCCCTGGACCTGATCATTGTTTGGAGTATTTGTCATAGACAATGCTATTGCCAGAAATCACTGGTATTCATGTAACAAAAACACACAGCCATTCAGCCTCTAGTATAAAACCTATGCATTACTGTATTGACATACCACTCATAAAAGAACAACATGAGGAATTTTGCCTGGGAGTTACCAATGAATCCCCCTACTCCAAATATCCTGATTCTGATGAAAGTGCAAATGGAATAGATTTGGATCATGTTAGAGAAGACACCCAGAACACCAAAAGATAGTTTCTAAAAACTCCCTTCTCATTTTCTTTTCTCACTTCAGAAGATTCTAGAGTTCCCTCTCCATTTCAACACATCAGGTCCCAAAAGTATGAACTGTCCCACATGTTCCTAGAAATGAGTTTCCCAAAGCTTGACCCATGGAACACAAGTTCTGCAACAGTTCAGAAAAAAAATATTTCTAGGGTCAAATAAGTTTGGGAGATACAAACACATGTTTGCATAGTGACTATCTGAGAAACTATTGCGATGAAATGAAATCTGTTGAACCAGGCTTTCCACGCTGTGAAATAATGATGTTTATTTCATACAGTGCATTAACATCCAATGAGAAGCTCCACAAAACACACTTTTATAAACACAATCACAGCTGTCAGTCAGGCAAGACTTCTGTCTCTTCTACCTCTCTGCAACATTTGAGAATTCAGTAGAATTAAAATAAGTAGCAAAGTACATAGTAAATAGATGTATGTGTATCTTCCCTTAGAATTGTGAAAAACTGCTTGAAGACAGAATTGATGGAATTAGAGGAAGAGGAAAAGAGATGAGGCCATGCCTCCACAATATATGCTACAGATTGAGAGAACAAATCCATGAATTCTGCTTTTGAAAGCTCAGCAGCATTCTAACGTCACCAACTGCTGCTCCTTTCTTCTCAAGTTGAAGTAAACGTGTTTACTAGGCCCAAAGATAGGAAACTATTAAATTGCAATGCCCATGCCTGGGTTCCCCCAACCTGTGACTTAAATGTTGTCATTAACAATGACATTCTAATTAATTTCAATATCTCCAAGCTCTTCCATTCATTCAGGTCCCATCCCCAAATACAGTTTCAATTATTTGCACAAGTACTTCGGAGAGCTATGATTGGAATCCAGGAAGATGTGGCTTTCAAATACTCCACATCTTTGAGAAGCACAAATGCTTGTTCTCAGTGTTTTCTTAAATTGGTCCTGGCAAACCAAACCTGGTATCTGCACTGGATTACTGAAAGCTGGTACCTGTCACGTGCCCTCCAATAAGGCAACCAGGGTGAACACCAACACAGTGACTATTGCCTGTGCAGATTTCTGATTTTGCAAAATAAAAATCTTCCCTCCTTTCTTGCTTCTGTGTAATGGTGAGTTACCAGAGTCCCTTAGAAGGTTTCAGATCTCTGTAGGACAGCTTGTCTATTTCCCTGAGACAAGCCTTGTCACTCCTGGCACCAGCCTAACCGTTGCTGTTGTCTTGCCACCCATTAAATGAGAATTTTGAGTCCTGTAATGTCTGTGCCCACCCAAGGACAGAGAAGAAATAGTATCACTGTCCCTTTGCTGCTGGTGAAAAGAGGAGAATGGAAATGACTTCCCTATCTCTGTGCACGGATAGCTCCAGAAAGGGACTAAGTGGCTTAGTCTGGGAATATTCTGGCATTTTAAGAAAGAGCTCTGTCAATGGACACACCCACCTCTTTCATCCATGAGTTACATAAATTTCATGAGAGCTGCAACACCAACTCCGGATATTGCACATAGCCCTGAGGCCCTGTTGCCAAGTTAGGCTTGTCAGACTCCTGTTCCATTATGGAGAGTTGTCTGTTTCTTTTCTCTCCTTTGTGCATTCAGTCCCTCTCCTCAACCGTGCCTCCTACCATCAGAACCTATTTCCCTAGGATATGACTTCCAAATAGTCCCTTTCCCATTCCATCCCATCTTTACCCTTTACCATTCAAGTCTTCCCCCAGACCCCGGACCCCTCCTGGAAACTCACAAGCCCCCAGATAAATCACTGGCTACAAAGGAGATAGTTTGAAAGAGGAAAAAAAAAAAAAAAAAAAAGATGTTACTCTATTCACATGTCAAGTGAGGCTGAATCGCAACAGAGCCAGCCTGCCCACATGTCCCCTTGCTGCTGTCCCTTCCCAATTCCTGCCCTGACCTGTTTCCCAGTTCCTTCTTCTTGGCCTACAGAGGTTTAGTATGCCCTTGATCTTCTATCTAGATTTTGTTAGTACGTTATGCCTCACCTTCCTTTCATTTGCTAACTCGGCTCTCTAGCTTTTCTCTTAACAATTCATTCACTCATGCAGCTCCTGTGCTCTGGCTTCTGCAATGGTTCTTATTCCAATCTCCATTCTTGACAGCTGGTACACCTGATAGTTCCTTTCCTAGTGCTTAAGTTTCTTGACACCGAGCAACACTCCTACCCACCTCTCTGCATTTATACCCACCCCCTCCTTTCCCCTCTATTGTCATAAACCTGTCTCTGCTGGTTCTTTTCTTGCTCCTTCATGAACGCTCCCTCTCTGTTTCATTGGCAGGCTTCTTATACTCTCTCTTCCCCCGAAGCATTGGTAATTCTCCCTCATTATTCCATAGTTTCCCTTACCAACTATAGACCCACATGGACCCACATCTTCATCTCCTGCTCAATTGCTTCCCCTAAGCTTCAGACTCTTATTTCCACGGCAAGTTTAAAGTTGGACAAGTGTACTTAGATGTACAATAGATATGTCCATGGGTAGAATTATTCTCTTTACTACACAGGTCACATTTGGACATGAATGCTGAGTTTGAACCTGCCCGCCTTGGTGCATGTGGCCAGTGCCGTAACCACTGTGTACAGGCACTGAGCCTCCAGCTTTGTTTTTATTACTAAGAATAGGCTTGCCTATACAGGGATTTTTGTGGTTCTATACTAAATGTAGAATTATTTTTCCCCAAAGTCACTCAGTCACTCAAGAAAGAAACCTGGGTGTTCCTCTCTGTCATGTCTCACTTTACAAGGCCCCAGCACTCTCATCTTCTATCTTCAAGTCTGTCCTCTCCCCACCATTCTCACTGCTACAGTTCAGACTCTCAGAATGCCCTATCCCCCTCCTTTACCCGTTCACAGCATTCCACATCAAGGATGGTCCAATATATTTATATGGACTTAATTTAGCTCCTCAATGCAACATTCTCTTTTATACTGCCATGATTTCACCCATTCTACTTTCTATTCAAAATGTCTTCCCTCTCCTTGTTCACTTGATAAAAGACTTTGAACATCGGGTCTAAGTTCATCCATGATGTGATTCCTGACTTCATCATAAAGAGGTAACTTCCTCCTTTGGGTGGCCCAGCATGCTGAGTACCCACCTCCACCAACAGCATTGCTCTCTGTGGTTGGCAACCCTCTCTTTACGCCTTTCCTCCTAAAGACAGTAATTGTTGCAGGGGCAGAAAAAGACTATGTTTTTAGTCATCCTCACATCACCAAAATTTAACACGATGGTGGGTTGTTAGGTTTTCTGTTTATTTTATTTTGCTGTTTTGTTTTGTTGAGACAGAGTTTTTACTCTGTCACCTTGAATTGAGTGTCATGATCATCATTCCTCAAAGAAACTTCAAACTCTTGGGCTCAAGTGATCCTCTTGTCTCAGCCTCCTGAGTGGCTGGGACTATAGGTGCTCATCACAATGTCTGGCTAGTTTTTTCATCTTTGATAGAGACAGGGTCTCACTTTTGTTCATGCTGATCTTGAACCACTGAGCTCAGGCAATCTAGCTGGCTCAGCCTCCCAGAGTGCTAGGATTATAAGCATGAGCCACAGCACCCGGCCATAGTGGTGCGTTTTTAATGATTCCTGAATGAATCAAATTGTCTGCTGTGCATTAACAGAAGTAACAAATTGATGTAAAGAGAGGGAGAAGCTGGGCACAGCGGCTCACACCTGTAATCCTAGCATTTTGAGAGGCCGAGGAGGGAAAACTGCTTGAGGTCAGGAGTCCAAGAGTACCCTGAGCAAGTGCAAGACCTGTCTCTACCAAAAACAGAAAATGTAGCTGAGCTTTGTGGTACAAGCCTGTAGTTCCAGCTACTCAGGAGGCTGAGACAGAAGGACCTCTTGGTTCCAGGAGTTTGAGGTTGCTGTGAACTATGATGACACCACTTCGCTCTAGCTGGGGCAACAGAGTGAGGCCCTGTCTTCAAATAAATAAATAGTGGGAGGGCAAGGCTTTGTTTTGTTTTGTGTTTGAGACAGAGTCTCACTTTGTCACCCTCAGTAAAGTGCTGTGGAGTCATAGCTGATAGCAACCTCCAATTCTTGAGCTCAGGGAACCCTCTTGCTTCAGCCTCCCTAATAGCTGGGACTACAGGTGCCCACCACATTGCTTGGCTATTTTCAGAGAGGTGGTATTATTCTTGCTCAGGCAGGTCTCAAACCTGTGAACTCAAGCAACCCATCCACCTTGGCCTCCTGGAGCGCTAGGATTATAGGCATGAGCCATGGCGCCTGGCTCAGGTGGCAAGGTTTTTAACTGGGAGAGCAACAGGGAAACACACTTGCTATTAGGGAAAGAATTCTGGACAGGCAAGTAGTCTAGTGCTTGGATTCTCTCACCCAAGCTCTGCTACTAACTATATAACCTAGATGAATGCAATTACTGTCTCAGAGCCTCAATTTATTTATCTGGAAAGTGGGAAAGAAATACACAACCCAATTTACCTCAAAGATCTTTCTTATTTCTGAGTGGTTAAGATAAGCAAGAGTTACCCAAAAAAGAAGAAGGAGCTAGAAAATATTCTGAGGTAACATGCAGGCATAGGTTCAAAGCCTGGCTCTGCTCATTGCCAGCTGTGACCTTAAGTAGATCAGCTAACTTCTCTAAGCATCGGTTTCTGTGTCTACAAGGCATAAACAACAAATGTTTTTCCTTCACAGTATTATGTAAGAATCAAGTCAGCTGATGCATATATAGCTTTGAGAACAATATCCAGTACATGCAAACTTACCAAATAGAAGACAGCCTAAGAACCTAAATTTGGCTTCGTAGCTTTTTACTTCAATGTTAAGCAGCCACAACCTTCAGACTCCCTATGTATGTAAGTCAGTAAACCTGTGAGTAAAAAAATAACCTGTAATTTCTGCCTCAGGTGTGCCAGAAGAGTCAACCATTCTTCCGCAATGCCAACACCAAGAAGTCTAGCGCATGTGGAACTGGCAGGCAGGGTATTAAGGTTTCAGAAGTCTATCTGGGCATCTGTCTTCCACCAAGCCCAGTGAGGCCATGAAATAGTTCATGGTCAGCATTCCCTCCACTCAGGAGAGAGAAGTGAGAGGGTCAGAGGACACTGGGGAAAGGAAGATAATGCCTCTGACTTCTTCTCAGATAGGAGCTGATCAGTCATAAACCTGCTTTGTGTCAAGAGCAAGGAGTAAAAAACCAAGTACAACTCGAAAAACCCAAATTGACCTCATTTTGAGAACACCATTTTGAGCACTGATCTCTTTTTGTGAGATTCCAAGAAGGCCCCTCACCTCCGACTTCAACCCTAGTCTTAACAGACCAGTAGGGGATAAAAGTGGATGAAAAAGCACCTTTGATTTCCCCTGCTGGATCAAAACCCAAGTTAAGAGGCTTAGTAATAGGAAGCCTCTCACCTCCATCAAAGGGCTGTTACCAATTCAGTGAGATTCTAAAACTATCCACCATCTCTCATGCATTAGACGGATTCTATATTTAATCCCTTCATTTGATGAGCAGCACAACTGATAAGGGAAAAGCCCAGCACTGTATTCAGGATGTCTTGAGATCGAGTCATACAGGCTGGCAATGGGGTGCCACATCCACTGCTAGGAAAATGAGCAGGTGGGGGCTCTTGCTGAGTGGGAAGAATGTGCAGGATGGGAGATTGAGGCTACAGGTTGCCACTTGTCTGAATTAGTAATAAAGAACTGGGAAGACAGTGGAGCAAAGGCATTGGTCTTATGATTTTTAATATGCCTTTGTTGGCTTCACTTCCCTTTAAGAATGGGGAAAGTGCCACACACGAATTCATGACTCTGCTCCCCAGTCTGCCTACCTATGAAGTGGCGTGCCTGAAATGGCACCTCTTTACAAGCACAATTCTCCTTCCAGTGCCACAGGGACAATGTGCATGGGCGAAGAGGTGGATGGTGGCCCTTACCTGGCCACAGCGGGGAAAACCTTTAAAAAGAGAAGCAAGCTGCCTGATTTCCTTTATTCCTCACAGCAATCATGAGGGGTTTTGATCTTCCCTGGGTTTGTTTCTCAGCCGGCTCTCGTCCTTTGTCTCGCCCCCTTTCAATGAGGTTCTGCAGTTTTATTTTTTCTACACCAGAAAATGTAGTGTGATTCTGTAAATGTTTTCTTGCTGTTGTAGTTTTCAGACTATTTTCTTCCTCGTTTTTCGGGGGCCTGTATCTGCCTTTGGTCACACTATTTGCTCCTCTATGGTCACCTTGGAGAAGATTAACCCTTTCATTAGAAAAGCCTGGCCAGGGTCAAACTACCGCCTGGCTAGGGACTCTTACATCCCTTTGATCTCCCAGCTATGGAGAAATTATTAGCAAATTCTAAGCCTTCCCATGTGATTTGTTTTTGTAAATTTGTAGAAATTATTCCTAATCCTATTACGTGGCCTAGGGCAAACCTGCATTAAATACAGGAGACTTTTTGTTATGTGGCAGATGGATAATAAGGGAATGCTGAATGCAGCTCCATTCCAAGTTATGGGAATCTGGACACTTCATCAGCATTCGCTTAATCCTCTGCCATGGCTCCGCCTTTGATGAATGCTCTCATTTATGACCACTGATGCCGCTCACTTAATTTCAGAGAAGAAAAATAATACCTAGCTGTTAATGTGAATATTTGAGTTTATGGCTGTACAATGAATAATTGTGACATTATCAAAGGAACATCTCCTTATACATTATTCAGTTGTATAGACCACATTAACCAGAGATTGGAAACTTGCAGTTTTGCATCTTCCATCTTCTTTGGAACGGAGACACCACGCAGACAAAAGTCAGTGTCTCAAACCAAATTCTACCTGACAGTGCGTATCAGCCCGCACTATATTTTGCTCATTGTGGTGCCAATCTCCTATCTTACCAATGACATTTTTTCAAAGAAAGAGGGGATTTCCTAGAGACTCGACCCCATGCAACTTCCATAGCTTATTATTGAATAGGAATGTAGTTTGGGTTTCTGCTTTAATACTGATGCCATGGAGGGTGTCTTCAGGGCTAGACTGAAAATTAAGACAGCACACCTTTGGTGCTTATACTTTATATATAAACGGAGGGTCCCTTTTTTGATGTATGTTTCACTGAAAAAGCAGGAGACAATGTTTAGAAGTCACCCATGGATCACTGAGCCTTTGCTGGGTTCAGGCAGGCAGCTATCCATAGTGGTACCATTAAGGACAGTCATGCAAAAATCACTCACTCCTCCATTACAGAGATAGATGTGCCTCAGCATTTATGCCTTTGTTTCTGGGGAGGTAGGGGGTGAGGTGCCAGAGAAAAGAGGCAGAGAATAGGATGGAACACTTTCATTGTAAAAACTCATTGAATGGCGTTTTTTAACTAAGACATGTGTTGTGTAGGTGATGCACTGGCATGTTGTTTGAAAATACGAGGAATATTTTACAAAATAGCAAAGATTATTTTATAGGACAGCAAATGCCTGTATCAGGCTATAAATGAATGGCACCACTGAGCTATCGATTTCTTAAAAATCTTTCCATTTTAATTTAATTTCAATATTGCTTGGTAAATAGACTTTGAGGTTCAGATCAGATTTCTCTGAGGACGCTTTTCTGTTTTTTTGCTGTTTGGGTAATCCTCGTGAGATCAGTTATGTTCATTGATGGCAAAATGCCCACAAATAGATCTTTGAGACTTGAGAGGTGCACTAAGGTAAATGAAATCAGCAATGTGTGTCATTTTCCCAGTTTTAGTAAGCTATAAGCTGAACATTTTCATATTCTGCTAGTTTCTACATGATAGTCAATTCATTGGCACAAACCACTAACTGGAAGATTGTAGAAAAGAAGTATTTTAGTCCATATTCAGAAAATTCGTTATAGAAGTATAGTTATGATTGTTTAATGCCCAGAAGGGGGGAGAAACAGGGCATAAATGGAGCTATTCAAACTGCACAGGATTTAGTAATTCACAGTGTAAGCAATGCACAAGACTTCTAGACAGCTAACAAGGGCTCTAGCCACTCTTCATTTTCATATTATATGAAATTAATAAACTGAATAGCAAATTTGGACTTGCTAGGCAAATAAGGCTTTCTCACTTACTCCTCCTGAGACTGATGGTGGTGTCACTGGGAATGGACTCTCAGAACCACCGGGAATGATGCCCAGGTGGGCCCTCATCTGAGGAAACTGCAAGGTTACTTCGGCAGTGGGTGACTTGGGATATGCCCTCCACACGCAAGCACTATTTTGCCTGGTGTAGTTGTTCTCTTCAACAGATAAAAATGCTTCTCAAAACAGTTCTCCCAGCATGTATTCTGGATTATCTATTTCAGAAAAGTAGATGCAAAAAAAATTTCAAATGGAAACTTAGATGAAACTACATATCAACTATGTTAAACACCAAGAAGTACTGCACTGGTGCCAGCTTAGCACACGTGGCCTCTCTCTTCATAAAGGACTTAATACTAAAGGGGAGAACGCCCTGTGCCTGTGCTACTTATTACAAGGCAACAGAATCACCTGCAGTGTTTTTAAAACTACTGATGTCAAGGCCAGCTGCAGTGGCTCACACTTGTAATCCTAGCACTCTGAGAGGCCCAGGTGGATAGATTGCCTGAGCTCAGAAGTTCAAGACCAGCCTGAGGAAGTGTGAGACCCTATCTCTACTAAAAATAGCTGGGCATTATGGCAGGTGCCTGTAGTCCCAGCTACTCCGGAGGCTGAAGCAAGAGAAGAGCCCAAGAGTTTGAGGTTGCTATGAGCTATAATGCAGGTGCACTCTACCCAGGGTTATGGAGTAAGACAGTTTAAAAAAAAAAAAAAAAAAAAAAAAAATTTTTAAAAACTAACCTGACATCATAGCGGGCACCCATGAGTCCCAGCTACTCAGGAATCTGAGGAAGGAGGATCACTTGAGCCCAGGAGTCTGAGGTTGCTGTGAGCTATGACAGCAAAGCACTCTAACCAGGCTGACAGATTGAGACTCCATCTCAAAAAACAAATAAACAAACAAACAACAACAACAAAAAAATACTGATGCTAGTTTCCCACCCAAAATCTACTAAATTAGATTTTCAGGAGTAGAAATCAAGCATTTGAATTTCTTTTTTTTCAGTTCCACAGAGAATGAGTCTGATTTGCCGCCAGGGTTGATAATTGCTCCTCTGTAATTTACCTTTACTTTAAAGAAACTGTGAAAGAGGGGGAAAGACCTGACTCGGGAGCCAGACAAGTCTGCTTTGAAATCCTGGCCCACCTCTCCTGGGTTGCGTGCCCTCAGACAACGTGTTGTGAGCCTGCAAGGCTCTATCTCCCCCTCTGTAAAATGGGGATAATCCCCCTTACCTCACAGAACCCCTGTGAAGTCACTCCCAGCCCGTCTGCAGCCTCCCAGGCACCCAGCCACGTGGTTCTCACATGCTGCTAAGTCCTCAGAGTACAGGAGGAGACTCCTGAACAGGAAGAGGAGGACAGAAGGGGAAGGAAAGCCAAGTTCCCCTGGACCTTCCTTTATTGAAAACAAAAAGGCTTTACTGTCCAAATAATGTGCTGTTAACTTAACTATTCGGAAAACAAAACACCTCTTCAAAATAGTGCCAGCTCTTTTTTCTTCCAAATTTACAGTTGAAAAACAAAAACAAACGAACAAAATACCCATCTACAGTCAGAGTTGTTTTCATTGTCACTTAAAGCAGCCTAGGAAGAGAGGAAACTACCTTAACCCTTTCTCTGAGACCTTTATCTCTCCTTGAAAAAAGTTTAAAAGAACAAGACGAAGCCAAATGAGCTGTCAGAGGGGGAGGCCGTATCTATGTTTTTCACATGAGAAGTGGAAAAAAAAATCCCATGCAAAGTAGAATCAGGGTTGTGTGCCACAGCCAAAGGAATTTAGCTGGACAAAAATACACACATACACATAACTACAGAATGCGTACATCTATCCTTACATACATGGCACCTTCAGAAAAGAATTATTCTTTCCCTTTAACCGTGTTACCACTTACATCATTTGGGATCCTGACATCAAGTAAAGCCAGCCTCCTGGCCCCACTGATGGTTCAATAAAGGCAGGGAACAACCAGCACGGGGCTCCAGACCCACGGACTGGAATTTTCTACTTTGATCTAATGCGTCTGGTGTCAGTCTTCTTTTGTGCAAACACATCTTCAGCAAATGGGTTGGGAAGCTCACCATCTATATCATGTGCAATAAATTATACTTTGCTGAAATGTTGCCTCGCTAAAATATGCTAAGAAAGCTGTGAACAATATTTACAAATAGTTCAGATGTCACAACAAAACACCCACCACTCATGCATTCTTACATTTTGCTATAATGAGAGTGGTAATAGAGGATACTGCTCTTAAACATTAGAAAAGTCTTTTTATGGAGACATAATTGGGAGAAATTCTTTAAATTTACAGAAAAATTCTCTTTTTATTCCCTTCCTGAGGAGTCTGCTCTCTCAACTGTCAAGGCAGCAGCCTCAATTTCACTCGCTCTCAGCCTCTCATCACACAGCAGGCTGTTAGTACTTATTTTTATTTTGGTACATTGCTAATTTCTTGACAAAGCAGAAAACTTTGTTTACCACCAGTATATACTACTGACGTTTTTAAAACTTGATGCAAACCAACAAATGCTATGTCATTTCAGGGAAGAAGAAAAGAGTTATTGTGCACGGAAGCCCCATGAGCTGACTGTGTTTCCTGCAAGGCAAGTGGCAAGGTAGGGCAGGTGTCACTGTTTTCAGTGGGGAAAGGCTGGGTACAGGGAAGGAAAGCCTGGAAAGGCCTGTAATGAGGAAGGGAGATGAGCTATATCCTAACTCAGTTTATCTTCACGGAAAGCTCAGATTAGTTCAAAATGAGACAAGCATGAGAAGGCGCTGACAAGGTAAAATGGAGCATTCTAGAGTGAGCTGATATTTGGGGGTGGGCAGGGAGTAGAAACAGTCTACAATAGAAGAGGTGTCCAAAGTCAGATATTTGAGTATCAGGCACTTTTCCAGTGAAAGAGCTCCGTCTGTGTATGATCCAGGACAAGGATCAGAAACAAAGTGCCCCACTCAGGGAGTTTTCCAATGTAACTGCTCTTGATTTTGTTCATAAATCAACACTGAGTCTCAATATTGTGGTGCTTACAACATGTTGTAGTTTGACTACTTAGACTATTTTTCTCTACACTGAGAATCAGCCAAATGTTAGTTTTTTTTTTTAATAAAGAGTGATTTTTTTATAAAGCTATAAAGAGAATCGCTTTTCTCCATCAAGGAAATCCGATACAGAATTTTTTTTAAAACAAAGCATTTGGTTCTTTGGTTTACATGAAGTTGCTTTGCTTTTTAAGTACAAAAATCTCCCTCCTTTGCTCATGGGTCTGTTTTCTAAACTCCACCGTTGGGCATCTTGTCACTTAATTAAATTAACCTTGTGTTCTCATTCTGAATGTGGTGCAGTGAAAAAAATCCCTCAGTTTTTAATTCCCCCTGATACAGGCAGCATCCTCTCGGCTGCCTTTTTGGCAGAGAAAGTACAGAAAACAGAATCAGGTGAAAAATAAATGTGTTTACCTACCATCAAAACACTTTCGAGTCCAATACACATTTTTGTTTTATTAATGCCAACACAAATATGCAGGCATGGTGGCCAGAGGTGCTTTAAAATATAGCTAGACAGACCGATTAAAACACACTGCATTCCCTCTGCCAAATTCCTGCCTATGGGGAGCAATTAAATTTGCCTTCCGCACATTCAAATACCGAATAAGAAGTGAATCTTGTATCTCTGCCACTTAGACAAGTATAATTCCAATGAAAAGATTTATCAACAACTCACAGGCAGTTTGGGGCTTGGTTTTGTTTGTCAAACAGCACAACCCCTCACTCTGCATCTGGACTGTGTTACAAAGTCACACAGGGGACAGGAACCCCGGGAGTAGGGCGCTCGTTTTGGCCAATGAACAAGCAAATAAACCCAAACACCAAGAAGGCAGCTCTGAACAAATAAACCATTCTGTGCTGGACTGAACACACAGAACATTATCCAGGAGTATAACCAAACAGCAGAAGGACTACTTTCCTGAGGCTTCTTTGCAGTTTAAGAAGTCAGTGTCACGTGTAATTGCTGCAGCCCATAACTGAAATATTTTAAATGTGAATGGATGCTGCCCATACCATTTGAAGTCACCAAGGTTTCCTGTATCATGTAAAAAAAAAAAAAAAAAAAAAAAAAAAAACAGCATTTAAGGATAGTTGAAAATAATAATAGAATTACAAATTAGGGGGGAAATGATCAGAGAAGGTTTGATGCTGACATTTTTATTTTTAGGTTTTAAATTTTTTTCTGCTCCATCAATTATTTCCCGTGTGTAGGTTTATGATTGCTAGAGAGATGAACGGCTGACGGCTGTTACTGCACTGCTCCAGTTACCGCACTTCCACCCCGACTGCCTGGCTTCAGTGATCTTTTGGGTATGACATTTCAGCTTTGGCCGTGGTCCCCATCAGCCCCTGAGCCAGTGTCCAGGCAATGATCTTTCTGGGGCCTGACTAAATGCCTAGTTAACTACAAGGTTACTCACACTGGAGCAGGTCACAAGGAAACATTCAGGCCCCCAGATGTCTTTCTTCTTGCCTTAAACAAAGCAGATGTCTTCGATTTTGCAAGGCTGTGTATAATCTATTTTGGCTTTGCAATTAGGAAGCTATATATTTACCATGTCTTCCGACATTTTGTCCTTGTTTCAAGGGGAATATGTCATTCAAGTGCATATCAATTAAATAACCTATGAGATTTTGCAAGTAATGATGCTCCTACATACAGATTTAGGATAAAATGTGGGAGGGAAAAAAAAAATCTGTTTTTTCTAATTTACTGATCAGTTGATTGAGACTGCAAATATCTCAAGATTCTCATGCATTGCATTTTCAACAAAAGGTGAATCTGTGAATGCTCCTGAAGTCATTACTGCATATTTCTATTTTGATATCTACTTTCAAGACTTACAAGCAGATGAATTCACAGTAAGCTGAGAACTGGCAGACAGATTAATATGCCAGAGCCTTGTTCTTAATGAATTTTGATGTTTCTGTTTCAATATATAAAAACAGTTTTACATGATCTTAAAAGAAATATCTTAGATTTTTCTGTAATAAAAAATGAACAATAAATAGATGAGTATCTTAATTGATGTTAAGAATATTTGAATAAAACTCAATAGTTTTAAAGGTTTTATATACATGCGTATATATATGACATTTGAAAAAGACTTGTATCAATTCAAGTAATTTGGTAGATGTCTTCACAGAATCTGTCCAAAACCCACTTAGAAGTTTCTCTAAATATCTTTTTTCATTTCATTCTTTATTGGTCCCAAACATCCCTGCCTAGCCGGTAAGTAACCACTATCTCTAAAGCATCATAAATATTCATTTTTAGACAATAAAGTCTTTAAAAATCCTCTCAAAGAATTTCAAGCTATAGCAAATGGATAAATCACTGCACACCAAAGTCCGTATTTGCATAGCTAAATTATGTATTGTAACTGTGGAGTCTTTTACTTCTATTATATCAAGGCACACACTGGTGTGTTTCCATGAATCTTCCCTTTAGGGGCTGCGGCATTATCATAATAAAGTCAAATATCCCATATTCGACAATAGGTGCTCCACTTCCACCTGCAAGCAACTCAGATAAAAAAGCAAAAGGTACCAGCCCTAGAGTTTGAATTCCCTTCACTTTAGCGGATTATGTCATCTTTTTGCAGTAATTGAATTGCTCTTTTTCTGTGGATTAGTTGAAGCAGACTTTCTCTTATTTGTGTAAAAGCAAAATTACAATCACTTTTGAAATAAACTTAATGTATATTATGTTACCATCTTTTAGTTTTGTTTCTCTTTTGTCTCTAAAAGTGCTCTGAAGACCTAGAAACCTTTTTTCTAGACTACACATTCTGAGACCAAGTTTTAATAAAGAGAAGTTATGCCACCTGATGTGTCAACTACAATGGATACAATCGTTCCTTAAAATACTGCCTAAAATGCAAGCCTATTAGAAGACTGTAGCCAGTTTTTGTGAATTCATGTTTATTGATGAGATGTGCTTTTGGGGGTGGGGTTATGTTTAATTTGATGCTACCTGTGAAAGCCTCAACTGAAGCCTCTGGTTATCTTCATAAATGAAACAAAATTCCCACCTATAATTTCATGTGTAGAAAATATCAAGTTTCTAAAATAGAAAATAATCCACAGAACATAGTTGTCCTTTAACATAACATATTTGAATTTTTGTTAAATTATTAGTGGGGAAGTATTGTTTTTTCTTTTGTTTTTGCACTTACTACTTTACTGAGGTTTTTTTTTTTTTCCTACTTTTACAAAAAGTAAATGCATAAAGAGGAATTTTGTGTTTTACATGGCTTAAACCTGATTTTTTATTTCTGGTATTCTAGGAAATTAAAGGTGCTTTGGAATACAATAAAGGGTAAAATATGCAATCAATTGAACAAAGTATTTCTGTACAGTCTGAACACAGTAGAAACTAAAATTGCAACCCCAGGTATTTAAATAAGCTATTAAAAAAGGAGTGCTAGAAAACATTGTATTTTGTGATTTCTTATGAATAATGGAAATGCTATCTGGTATTTTTGTTTAAATGGAATAAATGTTTAAGAGGGATGTTCAACCATCGTAACCTTCCACATCACCAATATTAGTACGGTTATAACTTCATCCTTTGAAAAGGACACATACACTAAAAGGAAATTCACAAAGTTGTGAAAAGAAGTACAACTGAAACCCATCCTCCCTCTCCATCACTTGCGACTGGATGATTTCTCCTATCGGGACACTGATGAAGACTTTCAAGCATCCTCTTGCTGAGCATTCTCCTGTCAAAGCTAAACAACATTACAGCACTCTTTAGGATAATATGTCTCCTCCAATTCTGAATGCCACTCATTGACAGTGCTCTCAGAAGTTCTTAAAGAAATTAAAGATAGATTTACTATGAATAGACTGCCAATGCCTTTCTATTAATTGAATTTGCCATCTCCCAAAGATCCTTTGGTATGGTTAGCTAAAAGGTAATACAATTTGACCATTATCCACTTAAAGTAATTTAAATAAAATCTGTGTTGCTTAGAATTAAACTCATATTTGGTGGCATAAGGATCATACCTAATCATACTGGAATGCTCCCCACTTCCCAATGGTAAATAGCATTTCCAACCAGAAGCTGGAGCTGGAGGAGGCATCTGGGGTGCTGCTCTGATGTCTGTATTGCCATGAGGTGGGAAGAGCCCTGGACAGGGTGGTAGGGACCTAGGCAGAAGCCCTGACGCCACCCTCACGTGAGTCCAGACAAATCCCTTCACGTCTGTGGACCTCAGTCAATTTTTATATAAAAATGAGTAGATGGTCTAGAATCCTCTCTCCTCTCCTGCCATGGTACATCTCATCTGAGTGCACGTGAATAGGAGAACAACGTGGGACATAACGCAGAGAATGTTACTCCACTGTGGGTCTTCAGATACTGAGTTTCCCCAAAGTCAACATGCCTCCACCAGAGCTCGACACCATTTTACCCCCACGGGAAAGACTATACATGGAAAGTTTTCATGTACTTGAGTAGGAAAATACTATAATTATGTAAAGCCATTTAGATATGTAACCTAAGCATTATCATTTCTAATTTCTTATATTACAAATGATTTTTACAAAAAAAGTCTGCACTGTTGCTCAGATCACTTGCAAAAAGAACACCCAGAAAACAAAGCACAGCAAAAAGAGTGTTTTATTCTTGTTTTTCTTCTTGTTATTCTAGTATTTTTGTTCTAAAACGAAGTCACCTGCAACCAAGTATTGACAGGCCTCTCTTTTGAAGACCATAGTTCTATACAAACAACTTTCCTTTCTTTTTTTCTTTTCTTTCTTATTTGGCTCTGTGGAAGTAAATGCTAGCAACTGTTCACAAAGAATTTATGTGAACATTCCAGGCAGACAAATTATAAGAGACAGAAGTAAATGCATTGTATGAGAGAAGGATCAAATTCTTCTTCTCACTTGCTAGAGAAATACCTGATTTCTGGTAACGTTTCCTCTATTCACCGTACCTGAGAAATCAGATGGGGAATCTCAATAGCCTCACTCCATTCAAACAAGCATCACTGTTGCCACAATGTAGAAGTGGCCGGGGTTGACTTCAGCCCTATCCCCAGGTCTTCAGTTCTGCTTTTCCTTTGTCAGTCTCCACCGGTTGCCGTGAACCATAAACCTGGCAGAGCATCTCACTGTGTTTTCTTGAAAATAACGATGCTATTAGAACACAATAAATACATAAGCAAATCAATAAAAGCAAAATGACAGTGAGTTTTGAATCACCATGTCTGAGTGGCAGGAAAAAAAAATGATTCTTCATCTTCAAAATATATAAAAACTATCTGAAATTGGCAGGAAATCCTTTTATTACATTATTTGAACCTCTTTTCCTGGAAGATTCTGCCTCTCAGTAACAAAACATATTAAAGATCAACACATATGTAGACGGAGTGGACACATGTGATCCTGGTAAATTCTCACCGTGGTTCATCCACGTCTGTGTGTATTTCCATCTTGTCGCTAAATACTGCTTTAAATTTTTCCAACAAACATAATGCTTCAACCATTCCATTTATTATCTTTTTGCGGAGATCTGAATGTAGAAACTAACTGCAGGATGAGCCTCGTTGTTTTCCCATTTCTCTGATTACATATGCAGTGGTGCCTACTTAACATGCTGTGCCTGCTTGCTTGATCCCGACTTTTCCGTGGATTTCAGATGATTCTGTCAGTTACACAACCAGGCTAGTTCAAAGAGAGCAAGAAGTGCTTGCATCCAAATGAAATCTATATTTGGTAATTCTCAAAATATCATTTTTCCATGGCTTGGTAGGGCATATTGCTTACTCCGATAATGTGCATGCCTTTCCAGTGAGGCCCTTTTTTTGAAATGTGATCTTGGGTCACTTTATGTTAAACTTACTTACTCCACACATAGGACGAGTAATGCCAGATAAAGTGCTGTCATTAAAAGCATTTTTATTAAGGAGGTTGGGAGAGAAACCCTTTAAGGGGTGTTATGAAGCTCTTTATTGAGCCAGGTGGGACATTGACACGAATACAATCTCTCCAGACCTAGACCTCCGCCACAGCACACCTGGCCTGTATTTGGAAAAGAAAGTCTCTCTTGTTTGGCCACATAGTCAGCTACAAAGAGCCAAGACAACCTTAATTTATCCATTAAGAGTGGAGTCCCATATTTAAGAGTCATCAGCAATAAAGGAAAATACACTGGATCATTTCAAGTGCATGCTAATCATTTAATGTAATAAATGGAGCAACTCTAATTATCTCCTGAGGAAATGATTTCACACTAAAACAATGGGAATGAAGAGGTTACTTCGGGAGCATAATACACAGCTGAAAATTACTCATGTGAATCTGGAGATTCTGCTTGCATTTCAGAGGGGGGAGGTTCCCCCACAGACCCTTAATTCAGTTGCCTCCTTAATTCTATGGGATATAGTAAATGGGGTTAAAGATATTTAGTACCAATCCTGCCGTGTTCTTGTTTTATAACCCCAAGCAAAGCTCCCACCAGGCTCAAGATCAGTGTCCATCATGACTGCTTTGAAAGCTGTTTCCTAATGAGAGAGTATCTCACCCCAATGCAGCAAAACAAATTCATCTACAGCCTCCTTTGCTCCCATTCCTTGCCTCCCCCCAAATGATCTCTTTGCCACTTACATTAGCCATGACACAACAACAACGTCCAGTAAGATGCTTGAAACCATTTTTAAATGTTTCAATCTTTGTGACAAATATTTTTTTCAGTATGATTTTCTTCTTAAGCTATTTCTGTTTCAGTGTGTGTTTTACTTTTATCATATCATGATATTAAGGTTAGAAAAGATAATGAAAGATTTGTGGAAGAATAAAATGTTTCATTATTTGGTCAGATTTCTTGCAAAAAGTGAGTTTTACCATAAGCTGAAAATGGTTTGCTAAATTCTGTATTTCTGTGGCCTCATTGTTCCGTTTCTTCTGCTGAAGTGCATGAAGTGAATGCTATCTGTTTAGAAATTCTAAAAACATACTCACATTATAAAGAATAATTACAGTGGACAGACCTACAACCTCCTCAACAGGAGGCAAAAGAATGGCTTTGACTTCTTTCAAAGCCTTCCTTTAAGTAATTTCAAGTCTAAATTAACAAACAAACAAAAAAAATAAGATAATATAGACTTGATTTTTGAATAGTCCCTCCCCCAGTTTTTCAGTGCTTTGCTTTGGGAATAATGAACACATTAGTAGACTCTTCCTCTTCAGAAATAACAAAGAATTAGGAATTCATATCTGCAAATGTTCCACAAATAACCCAAGACATTCTAAGCACATATTTATCATTGTAAATATAGTAAATGTAAATAAATTTATAACTCTGTTTCTGTCTTGATAATATGTAAAGGTACATTGAATAAAGAATGAAACATCATCAGATTAGAATTGATAAATAAATCAGAGAACATAAAACAACTACATAGAAAACAACCCAGTGCAAGACTGATTAATTCTCCAATTAGTGTAAAAAGCATAAGTGGAAATTATAATTTTGAGGGAGCAGATTAGCATTCACTTAAAACCGACATCTATATTTCATAAAAGAGAATGCTTTAACTTTTTACCTTCATATCACTGCTCTCTGTATACATGAAAACCACCAATATCAGCTATGAAGTTAATTGGATCAACTGCACCCATCTTTACAGGAACACACCGGAATGTGTACCATTCAGGCTCGGCTTAACATAATATTCTCTACGGAATAGTTGACCACAGGATTCTCATTCACAAACAGCCAGGTTAAACAGTTAAATGCTAGCAAATCCTGCATAGCCCTGTGGGAAATTTCACTTTAATCCCGAACTTATAAGAGGACAATCAAAGCCCAAAGCCTGGGTAACAAATCTGATCCTCTGTTGCAATCTGCGTCCTCATGGGAAGGAGAGAGGTGCTCTTCGTACAAGCCCAAGATGGATAAATACCTAAATGATGAGATAGATGGGGAATGCAGAAGAGGCGTCTGGCCTCAGTCACTCGCTTCCAATTCCATATTACACTGCGAGAGGCAATTCTTGTGCAGCTCAGGAACAGCCAGTCCTGATTACTAGAAGTTGAAGTGTGGCTTAAGGAATGATTAATGACAGTGTCGGGAGAAAAACAAAGCACAATGAGAGTTATCTCTAATCCACCTGCTTGCAGATGTTATAGTAAGGGAATGAAAATGGCCCCAGTGAGCCCTGGTGATAAAAAAATCAAACTAGAAAGGTGCAAAGCTGTAGATAGGTATTAATCTGATATATAAAAACTAGGGCTTAGCTTGAATAAAGCATTAGGCATGAATGGAGCCCCATAGGTGATAGATACTAGGCCATAGTGGACTTCACATTGTCTGTATTTTTTAAATCAAACAGAACTGTTCCCTTCAGTATTGCCTTTGACATTAATAGGTTGGTATTTGAAAAGTCACAGTTCACTAGATGAGCAGGCTTGTGAGTGCAAGCTCATTAAACAAACCCCCTTTTCTTGTTGTTCTTAAAAGAAAATATATGGTGACACCATACCACCACCTTGTGGCTTTGCTGCGCATGCACACACCACCCCAGAGAGAGCTCTGAAATTCAATCACATTTTCCAAACATATAAATCCAGGTGGAATGTAATTATAAGATCGATGGTGTACTTTATAAGCAAACGCATTTATGAGTAGCTTTCACCTAAGACAACATATTGTCAATAAGCTCATTGGACTTTCATAATGTATTTTTGGATGTAATATGAGGTCTCAGCCTGTTCCTTCCAATTATATCCGTTCTAATTTCAGGCCACCAGTGCAAGGAGATCAGAAGACACCAAATATCTGTCTCTCTCCAGAGAATGAATGATAGCACTTTGCCCACCAGTTCCCCTGCAAGTAGACACTGACTTCCAAAAATTCAATATAGCTAAGTAACAAGAACATCTTTGAATTTTTGTGATTTTTCCAAGTGTGGAAAAGATTGTGGAACAGTGAAATGTGTATGTGATTTCTTCCAAAACAAAGACTATTTCGTTCATATCCCCAAATACATGTTGACGGAACACTAAGGACCTCTATAAGTTAAATTTTCGTGTTTGGGCATTTTGTTGATTCGTTGATGGGTCACATGTTCACCTTCGATATGAACTTGATTCTATGATCGCAATAGCATTCCGTAATTCCACTCAGGATGCAATCATTCCTGATAGAGGGTAATGATGGGTGACTCCCTGATCCGGGCAGGCAGACTTGGATATCAATGTATTTCCAGGCTTGAGAATGCGGCTTCTGCTTTTGTTCACAGTACTAAACGCCTATTGCATTCTCTCCCCTTTAATCTAACCAGCAACAAGTTAAATGTTAATTCATATTTCATGCAAGATTTTTAATATTGAAAGTCTAATGAAGATTTAACATTCCGTTTTTGAACAAGGCTGACGTTACTGTTGAAAGAAAGCAAATACATTATTTTAATTAATATCAATTCATAAGTGCTCCTGATTTATATATTAAACAAAGAGAGAAAGTGTCTTGTCATACACGACAATTGATTCTGTATTCACCCATCATTTACTCAGAGCCCATTTCCCCCCTTCTTCCATGGGGAATGCAGGGTGGAAGCCGCCATGTAGAATCGTGTCTCTCACGCGCCGTTAATGCTGTGCTGTGATCACCTCACCCCTGATTTCCTTATGACGAGCCTCAAGTCGGTTCTAGCCAACGGTGCTTGTCTCCACCTGACATCTTCTACTATCAAATAAGCAGCCGCTATTGTTTTAAGCGCAAAGCCTTTGTGTGTGGCACAGCCTTCCAAAACTCACAGAGAACCTGACAATTTGTGTGTTGCAAAGACATAATGTTAGACCAAAGGAGGTAATTAATAATAGTTTATTGCAGCTGGGAACAAGAATTGCCTTACAAACCAAAGTATCTGCAGCCATTTCACTCAGTACAGAATTAGCAAGATGGCAAGAACATGATGGGAGAAACAAATTCTCTGCCTCACAGTAGGCAGTTAGGAAAATTCCAGGATTTTATGCGACAGTCTGACCCCACCAGACCACAATGAAACTGAACATTACCCATGAGCTAAGTTCTGCGAAATTTTCTTCTTCCTCCTTTCCATCCTCTCAATGGCAGCAAACTGTCCTCTTTTGAAGTCAATGCCATGATTTCCTGGTGTGAAGTGACTAGGTCAAAGTATGTGGTGTCCTCACCCAGCTTCCTCACCTCTCCCCAATCCACCCCACATGCACGTTCAGTCAAGTTATGAATGTCAATTTCCCAAGGAACAACAACAAGAAAAGTAGACACTAGGCCACTTCGCATTCTGTGCTCTGAATAAAAAAGGCTTTTCTCCAAAATCTGCTGCTACATCCCTGCCCCAGAAAGACCCCAGAGATAACGGCAGAGCTGGGAAAGACATCCCGTGGGTGGGGCAGTGGGACAGGGAGGGGCTACCATGTGTATGCAGAAATGTTTTCAAGCCAAAGAAAGAATTTCACTTCTTCTTAATTGTTAGGCTATGGAACAAGTCAGTAATTATTTTGTCCACCAGGAGCAAGACAAAAATAATAAGAATAAAAATACAGCACCCTCAATGCTTCATGCCTGAATCATTCCAACCAATAATGCTGGCTGCTGTTTCTGAGGAGAAAACATTCCAAAGCCCCAAGCCAGGATATTCATTCCACCCCATTTTTAAGAGAAAAATAAATCATTTGCCAAGAGCAAGACAATTGGGACCATGAAAGAGGACCTGACCTGAAATACCAGCCAAATTCCTCTCTCGTCTAACCCAGGCTCTTCCTTCAGTCAGATTAAAAGGAAAGGTGTGTTTGTCTTTCTGGACTGCAAGGAGGCTGCGTCCCTGGTGGAGGACGTGGCTCCTCCCCAGCTTCCTGAGGGCCAGAAACCATGTGTGCAAGAGTTCTAAGGACACCTGACAGTTTTGCAGGTTCAGCCCAGACTTGAAAAGATGCTTCCGAAATCAACACGCGAAGGAAAGCTCCACCCCAACAGGAATGCGAGTTACATTTATGCTTTGTAAAATAAGGCATCTCCCAATTTATTTACCCTGGCGTGATTATGTATCTGGCATTCGATTGCAGCAGGAATCCAGGCAGTTGCTTTGTAGTTTACTCTGTTACTGCTCTTGTTTTGCAGTAACTCTGTAAATAACTCGTGTCACCATTCTATGTCCCATTTCCAGATGGAAGATAAGACGTTATTTCTGCTTCAGTGCAAAATCTTAACAGCTGATGTAAGGAGGTGTTCAGATTCCTATCTAAATTACATGCCAGACATTCTGCATTAGCATTGTTAGGTGGGTTATTTATCTACCACCTGAATATATTTCCAGGATATCAAATGATGACTTATAAGCTATCTCCTATGATGTGATGTGCAAGCCTAGAGCAATATAAGAAAGATTTTAAAACCACCTCCACAGAAGATCTTAGCTTAGAAAAACGGATTCAACATTGCTCTGTTTACCTTAATTAGTACAAATCTTTGCCATATTTGTTTATAACACTGTGATAGTAACTAAATAAAACCATTATGAAGCTGCCTATAAGGCCACCGGGTATGCAAGGAAAACTACACAGTCATTACTACCCAGTAGAGGGCAAACACATTGTATTTTATTGCTAATTTGGACCAAATCCCTGTAATTTAGTGTTTAAAGATTGTGCATGGTTTATGAACATACAGTTGTTGAACAAATGTACCATGATATGTTTTTAGCATCTGTGGATGTTTTAATTGAATAATAGTCTCCTTTCCATATAGCTTAATGAAATGTACTATGTGTTTGGGAATTACAACAAGGTATACTATTGGGGGGGGGGAAGGGAATCACAAAAGAATTTGCTTGCACTGTCTAGAACTCCCTTCCCCTAATAGAATCTGAAAGAAAAGATTAGAATTAAAACCAAAAGACTAGATCCAGGTGGAGAAATGTGTTTTCATGCCCTGCTTTCTCATTTCCCTTTGTTAAGAAGGAAGCTATACACCTCACCCCCAGCCCGAGGCTTTCTTTCTCCCCAAGTGGAAGGTAGTTTGGGCCAATATGTTGTGTTATTCCATTAGTTTATGTTTTAAGACTAAGAAGAGATATTTCCGTGTTATAAATTATTTATAAACACATGAACAAAGGGAGGCTGTCAGGGCTGGCTGCTACTTTGAGAAAATAAAAAAGAAATGATGAATTTATGGAGAATCCAATTTTATAAAGAGGGAGAGGCAACTACTAATTATTAACATCCATCTGCAGACAGAAACCTGAGAGTAGAGAATTGGATGGGTACATTTACATCTGTCTGTCACCAAAAGAAATCTCACTAATGGTGTTCCACACTGTCACCAAACTCGCCCCATCCGGCTCAGAGAGCCTTGGAGACATGTAAAGATATTTCAATCCACGCCGGGCACAGGAGAGATGCAAAGAACTTTAGAAATGGACATTGACAAACAACAGCACTTCTTCCTGCACTCTTTCTTCCTTTCTCGGAACATAAAATAATAAAAAGTGGTGCAGACTTTATCTTGGTACCTAGTTGGTACAGGGAACAGCAAGTTTTGAAAACTTTTCTACGTACGCAGCTATCAGCCACATCCCACTGGTATCAGGCGTAGTGGAGAAAGTCCAGCAGAAAAAGAAATGGTTGATGATGTGAGGAATTTTTTACTATATAATCATAATGCTGAGCCTATCTCTTGTCTTCCAGATGTTGTTTTCCTCGACAGGAGGGAAACTGAAATGGGATGCTTTGAAAACTCAGGAGCCCGAGCTGCTGCCTTCTTTTTTGAAAGAAGCAAAGAAGAAGGATAAATATATTAAGAATTCGTCAAAGAAAAAGAAATGCTCTGTGTCTGTGTGCAGCTTGCTGAGGGGGGGGGGGGGAGGCAGCCCTTCTCTCCTGAACATTAGTTCAAGTCTACAGACCCCTGAAAGGGGTCACAATTTCAACTTTGCCCTTGCCATCTTATTTTCAGTAGCAAGGTCATCTATACTTGGGAGGTTACAAATCACCTTTGAATTTAGGGCACTATTTTTATCTGTCACCCTTCTACACACAAGCCTTGGGCTGGTTCCCATATCTGCTATTCATAGATTTGGCAGTTTTTTAGCCTGAATTTTTGATGTGTTGTCCATCATGTGATTTTTCCCAGTTGGTCTGAATTAGCCAGACAGGATATGGGAAGAGAGCTTTTTCCAATTCTCTTACTTTATCACATATTTTTAAATCAGGCAGGAGGAAAAAGTGGTGTGACTCTTCGCAAAATTTTGGAGATGCCACTTTATTTATAGTTTTATGCACTGTAGGCCTTCTACAAAGTAAGACTTTCTGATAAGATCACACAACTGTTACTCCAACCTCATTTTTTAAAACATTATTGTGTCTCTGTTTGAACATTTCCAGTTATTAAAGATGCCTTACAGATTTTTATGAACTTGTTTTTAAAGTCCGAGACTTAAAAAAAAAAAAAATGGGAATAACTACCCAGTCCTAAGGTTTCTAGGAATATTTAATTCATTTAGTATTTATTGCAGAAAGTAATGACTAGCCACAAAGCAAGGACTAATGTCAAAGACAAAATAAATAAATGCATAAGCTGATCACAATCTTTATTCTTTTTCTTTTTTTTTTTTTTGCAGTTTTTGGCCGAGGTGGGGTTTGAACCTGCCACCTCTGGTTCAGGGGCTGGTGCCCCACTCCTCTGAGCCACAGGCGCCACCCACAATCTTTATTCTTTGGGCATGGACGCAACCCCCCAAAAATTGAGGCAGAGAAACTGAGAAATATTTTGCAATTCTCTACAAGGTTAATTTTGATCAAATAGTTTTTCAATATTTTCTAATAGTAATAATAAATTTTATAATAATCTGTGAAATGAAATTTTTAAAAGTGTTTTCCTTCCTGCTCAGTTATATTAAAGTCATTGGTTTTTACCATAGAAGTTAAATGCTGGAAATAGGCATGCAAATCTCAATAGAGTTCCATACAATGGAAAGCTGGCCATGAGTTTAATGGGGTCACATATGGTGAATTGAAATAGATGGGGCTGTTTTTAATAGCAATTTTCTTAGAAAGGTACAGAGAGGTCAGCCAATAAATCAATCTAAAGTAAACTTTTGAGTATTGTTCTTCCCTCATTTTTCCCCAAATACTTTTCATTTATTATCTGGAATGTGTAAGAGGTACAGAAATTCCAGAAAAAGCATTGCCAATGTGGTTTACCAGATGTCAGGGTTAGACCAGCAACACTGGGGCCAGAGGCTCAGGAAACACTATGGAGTGGAGGGAATAGTATGGGGACCCACAGTTAGAGAAATGATACATGACAGGGGAGCCCTTAGTGTCTGGAATATGACCCCTGCATTCCAAAGGAACACAGACTCTATAAAACTTGCATGAACGAGGAAGAAATAATTGAGATTTGAGGGAATTGGGCGATAAAGAAAAGAAACAAATATATTAATAGAGTACTAAGGAAGAAGGAACTTCTCTGTAGGATCAGTGCCCAGAATCGTAGCAATCGAATCCAGCATCCATCCCATCGTCTAGATAGAAAACGTCCAGAGGCATATCCCAGGGGCTCACTTTCATTTACATGTGAAATTCAGATAATGAATTTCTAATAAGTGTACCTCTCTAGGTTTAGAGAGAAGAAATTCTCATGGGAAACAAATGATGTTGACCTGAGGTGCAAAAATACCACTTCCACACTAACCAGCTAGTGGCTTGAGCAAACCACGTGTCACTCCTGAGCCTCCCTTTTCATCACCATCTAGTAAAGAACCTGGGTAATGAGGGTTTTTGTAGGAGGTCTTATTACTGAGGGCTGTATTCAGATGATGAAGGAAGAAGTTGGAGAAAAATTAACATGCTTTAGTCTTTGAAATTCTGTATTCCTAGACTGTACCCCAAAGATACTCTCATCTCATTCTGTCTCTCACCCACAAGGCACATGAACACCTTAAAATAACCTGAGTAGGGGAGGTTCCATAGAGGGAGGGTAAATGGTGGGACCACACCTATGGAGCATATTGTAAGGGTACAAGTCAAATCTACCAAGTATAGAACATAAATGTCTTAACACAATAATTAAATAAATGAGGTGAAAGCTATATGAATTAGTTTGATGTAACCATTCCAAATTGTATAAAAAAAAAATCAACACATCATACCCCACAAAAGCATAAATGTATTCATGATCTATGTGTATATAACTTAATAAAAGGAAAAAAAAAAAAAAAGAAAAGTGAAATAACCTGTGTAGACTTCTTTTGAGTATAAAGCACACTACATAGGTCACTATGAAGATTTTGCGACAGACTGTATTACGGTCCATTATTTCACTTCCAAGAAACACAGTTGACAGCGTCCTTCTGATTCACCTGTGCAATTGTCAACTTGCTTGGTTTATCAGTGTTGCTGGGAGGGCTTCATTTGTTTCCATCTACGCGGATTATATATATCTTGATTTTTATGTATCTCAAAACTTGTAATGACTCACGTATGTAAGACAGAAAAATGAACTCTTAACTTTTTTTCCTTTCCTCTTAACTAGGCATATCCACTGCATAAAATAAAAACAAACACAATAAAATCTCTTCCAAAGTTTGACAGTGAACAAATTCTCCACTAAGTTTCCTTTATCTAATCTCAAAAGACACAACCAAACACATCACACATCTTTTTTAGCAACTGAACCTCATGTCTGCAGAGGGTAGTGAATTCTAGTATATTACATAGCACAATAAATACCTTTATGTCCTGAAACTGGGAATCATGGAAAGTGAAATACACATCCTTTTAAAGAATAACTCCAAATTTATGGGGTTCAACCTTAAGATAATAAGATGTTTGTTAAGTCTTTCAACCAAATATTTCACTCAAAACTTACTATCATTTCATCCTTCCATTTGCAGATGCTCCTTGACTCTTGACAGGGTTGTGTCCTGATAAATCCATCATAAGTTGACAGTATCATAAGCTGAACTGCATTTGATACACCTAGTATCATAACCTAGCCTACCTTAAACATGCTCACAACACTCACATCACCCTATAGTGGGGCAAAAGCCTCTAACACAGTAGTTCTCAACCTTTCTAATGCTGTGACCCTTTAATACAGTTCCTCATGTTGTGGTGACCCCCAACCATAAAATTATTTTTGTTGCTACTTCATAACTGTAATTTTGCTACTGTTATGAATTGTAATGTAAATATCTGATATGTATTTAGGCAACCCCTGTGAAAGGGTCCTTTGATCCCCAAAGGGGTCACGACCCACAGGTTGAGAACCGCTGCTCTAACACAAAGTCTATTTTATAATAAAATGGTGAGTATGTCATGCAATTTGTTGACTAGTGTACTGAAAGTGAAAAGCAGAATGACTGTGTAAGTCTCAAAACATCGTTTCTATGGTATGGTATCACTTCAGCATCATCCTAAGCCAGTTTCACAAATTGATCCATTTTAAGCAGAGATCTCTTGTACTTCTCTCTCATATCATGCACTAAGCTGACCTGCTCCATGCCCCTCAGCACCCATCCCCTTGCCCACACTGCTTCCTGCACCTGTGGTGTTCACTGATTCTCATCTTCCCCACACCCAGATTCTATTCACCCCTTAAGACGTGCCTCTGACATACAGAGTTTCTGTGTCTCTAGTTTCTCCCAGGATAGTGACAGTCCATCCCCAATGCCTCAGAATAAGTATTAATAGCTATACATTTTTCTTTCTGGTTTAAGCAGTAAATTATATGGTTATTGTGCTAATTATCAATTTATTGCTTCTTAACTCCAAATACATACTTCTTTACTTAGCCTTCCAGCTAGACCTTTGTATTTTTCTTTGCTATATGGCACAACATTAGGCCTTGTCAGTAAAGGACACTGCAGAAACAAGGCCAAGAGGCCTCTCATCCTAGTTCTGGGTCTTGTCTTGCTCCTACCCCAGTGGGCAGCAGGTACCTTCCTAACCAGTGATGGGTAGAGATCCGGAAGTTTGCACCCTCCAGCAAGTTCCTTTGCCATCAGAGCAGGTGGCCTCTCCCTGAATTTTGACAGCATGCCAAGACTCTTTTCCTGCTCACCAGCACCTTCCAAACTTCTCCTCTGTCCAGTGGGCAAAAGAAGAGTTCACAGAATCAGTTTCTGCCTCTTTCAAAAGAAGTATAAGATTAAGACACTAGACAAATGCACATTGAATTGCCCCCACAATTAGGGGGAAATTTGTATGGGTTATGACAAAGGTAAAGGAAAAAATTAGGATACTTTGTACAATACTATAATACGACAATATTAACAAAATAATATCCCTTGCACTTAGGAAATGTAATACGATGAAAAAAGTATTTCTGATAATAGAAAAAAACCTAAAATTGAAAATCAAAATTATCTAGTAAACTCAAGGGGAGGAAGTTTCCTAGAGAGTTACAAATACTGATAGCTAACTGATTTTACATGTTTCTAAACCATTGTATTATAATTTCTCTTAAGGCAAGGTTAATACTTTAACTTGATGATTTATGCCTAGTATGTGATAAAAAAAATAGATTGGGGCAGTGCCTATGGCTCAAAAGAGTAAGGCGCTGGCCCCATATGTTGGAGGAGGTGGGTTCAAACCCGGCCCCGGCCAAAAACTGCAAAAAAAAAAAAATATATATATATATATTGATTGGAAAAGAGATATGCCAAGTAGCACTGAAATCTTAAGAAGATGGGAATCTTCCAGTTTTTAATCTCAAACTATTTTTGTGAAGTCAAATTCTAATTGATAAAAGGATAAGAAGCGAGAATCCTAATGGTTTTCTGAAGAGAGACAGGATCCCAGCAAAGCAGATCAGCTGAATCTAAATCGGACTATGGTAGATTGCATTAATCTTCCTCAGAAACCCTGGGTCTCCTCCTCCTGTCCCCTCTGACCTTGCTGATGTCATGCTTGACCACATGACTTATTCTGGGACACTGACAGGCAAGCAGGAAATGATATATGTCACTTTCAAGACAAACCTTTGGGAACCAGGATGGGGCTGGCCATTTTTCTTCTTTGCCTGTTCCATGAGATTAGACATGTAGCCACAATGAATGTGGCTCTGTCCTGGGTCCCACGGTGACAACGTGAAACAGGTAACCCACAATAGACATGCAAAAAAAAAATAGTCCTTTGTAGTGGTAGGCCATGGAAAATTGCAAGTTTTTACCACAGGTAGCCTAATTTATTCTAATTTCACAACAATGGATAGTTGGAAATGAGGTAAAAGGAGAAGCAAATTGCCAAAAAAAAAAATAGATCAGCAGCCTGATGGACAGGTAAAATAGAGGCGCCCAGGATGGTCATGGCACATTAGCAGGGACATCTCCACAACATAACACAAGTCCAGTGACCTTACCCTAGATTCTAAACTGCTATTTTTATTATAGATGTGGAGAGCCCTGTCATACCATCATTCTAATTAAAACAAAAATATTTTAGATTCCATACGTGAACCAAATATATAAGGGATAGATATATACTAACTGGAGAACTAATGCTATGAAGTACAAAAATCAAGGACAAAAAGTAATGGTACGTCTGTACCCTTAGACAACTACTCATGAAGTTCAAGTATATTTTACTTCACAAAGCTTGTAGGGCTGCATATTAATCGGGGCTTATGATCAAGTTCCAGTAATGATAGCAGATGGATGATATTGTACAAATTAGTATATCTACCTCAATTATAAAGTTGAAAGACTGTTAAACAAAATATTATTGTAAATATGTATAAGAATGTGTGGAACCCTATATTACTTAGCACAATAAGGAAAGTGAATGTTTAAATCAGTGGTTCTCAATCTTCCTAATGCTGTGGACCTTTAACACAGTTCCTGTGGGTTGTGACCCACAGGTTGAAAAACCCGCTGATTTAAACTAATCAAGTATTTAAGTCTTTCTATAGTTTCTGATTTCTAAGCAATCAAAAGCCAAAACATATAGAAAAATACACTTAACATTAGGCTATGGTAGATACAACTATGTTTTGTGAAGATTCACATTGCATTACAGGGTCTTGCCACGTTTCATGATCAGCTTTTATTACTAACCTTGTTAACCAGAGAAAGATGCAGATTGAACCCTATGAGACACCACGTGTAATGAACAGAGTCAGAAGGCCCATACAAGGCTTCCCTCTGTCACTCACTGACAGAAAGATCATACACCGTGTGCTTCCCAGAACAGTCCCAGTCTGTCCCGTTGAACTTAGAACTTATTACTTATGAAAAGTATTCCATTCACTCTCAAAACCATTGCTACTGAACAATACATCACAAATACAGATGTATTATATGTATATAAGTATGTATAAATGTGTGACCTTGAAAATCCATTTGCTATTTAGAACCCTGGTTTCCTCAATGACAGTTCTGTGGATAATATAAATAAAAATTCTTTGTAAACTTTTTAAGTGCTACATACATTTAAGGTGTCATTATTACTCTTATTCAAAACATGTAGTCAATAGAGTGTCAAATCATAAAGGGTGTTGTCTTTAAAAACATTGTGTCCTTTGTATTTCCTTCATTCACAAAAAAGAAAAAATGTTTTGAGGGTTACTACTAGGAGCAGAGACCATGTTTGGCTCTGGGGCTAGAGAAGAAAAGACAAAATGGCCCATTGGTGTTACACGAATGCTTCTTAAAAGTTAACCCTGCTGGAAAAGTCCAAATGAATCAGAGCAACTCTATTTCATCCGTTTAATAGGGGAGACAAGCAAAATGCAGAAAAGTACGGTTCCCAGGTCAGTTTGCAACTCACTCCATTTTGGATAGAGGCTAAAACTTATGAGTCCTAGTTCACATCCATGCACTGGCCAGTTCATTATTTTGTTTTTAAAGGATTAGTGGAAATTCTCAAAGAATCCTTGATCTTGCCTCAAGAGATCTCCTAGCTCATCCTGGCCTCTAGGCAGGATTGCCCTTAAAGGCAAAACAAGAACAAGGCTAATCCTTGCAATTGTGCAAAGTTGGTTAGTCCTGTTTATATGGGCTCCACACTCCCATCGTCAGGGTGTTATTTTCAAGTTTAATGGCCCCATCCTCAGAACTTTATGAGCTGCCATCATCCTACAGACCTCAAAACAGTTCCAGTCTCTGCTGAGAACTGGAGGACTTTGAAGGGAAATAAAAGGAAAGAAGGAAGCCTTCCATAATCAAATGTCCAAACAAATCACAACCAGGCAGAGTTTTGGAAAAGGGAATACAAAAGTAAGTTTTCAGAGTGAATATAAATATTTGCCGCCTTCTGCAACTCTGAAGACAGCTGCTCCTCTTGACACTGCTGTACAAATACACAGGGAATGCGATTATGATTTACTAATATTAGATACACCTAAATAAATAAAGTCTTAAGTTTCAAAAGACCAAAGTTAGAACCTAACTAACTGTGTCTTGCATATCACTTCCAGGTTCCAAAACCATATTTTAATCAGACCTATTTTGTGGAAGTAGGAAAACATCCCTACGGAATCTGAGCCAAATGCCTGCTCTGATGCGGTTGTCAGAGCCATTCAGAGAGCTCCAAGTGCCCTCTTTTGGCATGAAGAGAGAATTGCAATCCCCTTCTATTGTCAAAGGAGCCCTTTGGAAAAAGAATGTGTTTACAACAAAGCCCTTTACTTATGAGCAAACCACAAGGATGACTAGACAAATGGAAGCCGCCTCTAGTCAAAGCACTTCTGCTTTCAGAAAGCCTCATTAAATGAGTTTCATTATACATCTCTCAACCCTGGTCGACAAACAAGGTTCATTCTTAACCCTCTCCCATCTAATGCTGAATTTTAATAGCAATTCATCAGGGAGCACACGGTGCTCTGTTTTATAAGCTGCCTCCGAGGACAGGTTGTGGCCAACAGTTACTGTTCTCTTCTCTCTCCATTAACGTTTATTTCATCCTGTCCTATACTACATAGAGTTAGCCACTTACAAAATAGCTTGTCAATTTCTTGAGGGCATGGGCTATATATTGTTTATATCTCCACCATGCTTGGCACCCAGCTGGGCTCTGGGATGACTGAAAGGACTGTGGGATGTGAAAGAACTTGTGTGGGGAAAATCTTCCATTGCATCACGGTTGGAATGAATTTCCCTCCCTCGATCTGTTTTGTTCTAATTCCCCATTAAACTTCTCAGTACATTTCCTTTTAGAATATTTGGACCTTGAACACAGCAATAGGATCCAAAAGGGTGACAAAAGTCTTCAAAGACAAGAGGAAGAACTCAGAGTTTTATGGTCTTTCTATTAGATCACTGCCTTTTGAAAAAATCTACAGAAAATGTAGGATAAAGTTAGTTGCATTTCTCAACCTATTTTGGCTAAAAGCTGTACAGTTGGTTCTACTTGGGTGACAAACTCAAAACCTACTAGGTCAACATCAAAGCCTATCATATATAGTAGGCTTTGATCATATATAGTATCATATATAGTAGGAATGCTACCTTTGGGAGATACCCATGAGCAATGTTAATATCAGCAGTATCCTACACATTTTCTCAGACAATCTGCATATCAGATTTATCATTCTGATTAGTGCTACTGCTGGGTATCATGGATGGGTATTGGAAATGCTTCCTTCATAAATTATAATAATTTTTTTAATATGAAATACACTTCAGATAGTGTATCATGTTTTTACCAAATGTGATTTTTTAAAATGCCAAAGAACAGCATGAATACCCCTAAATCACACAGCACAATACAAGCTCATAATGGCCCCACCTACATGCCCAAATTAAGTTTCATCAGCAGTTATTCCTGACCAGTAGGAAGATTTACTGAATACACTTGTCCCAGACAGGGCCATTCTATGGCATGAACTGGCATTTACTGAATACCTGTCAAATCTAAATTGGCAGCTACTTGACCAGAAAGGCTGGGAAGGCAATAGATGGTTCCAAGAACTATGGTCTCCAAGCAGTGGGACTCAGTCCACATCTGACACCTGAGTGGCTGGCATTTACAGAAAGTAGTGGAAACACAAGCCCAGCTAGAGATGCCCCAACATATGTGAGTAGAACAAGGGCTATTCCAGAAAGATAGTAATGGATGGCACACTCAGGTCTAATCAGTACCTGCAAAGATCATAGAAAACAAAATGAGTCTTTTGAATATTTTTTGGAAGGGGTTATTAAAAGGTATAAACTACCTCCTGATTTCCCTAGCCCAAGAAGGCTTTATAAAGCAGCTAAGATAGAAATACTACTTTCAATTAGAAGTTGTGGCAAAGGATCAAAACTAAAATATTTGGCTCGGTGCCCACAGCACAATGGTTATGGCGCCAGCCACATGCACCAAGGGTGGCAAGTTCGCACCTGGCTGGGGCCAGCTAAAACAATGCCAACTGCAACAAAAAATAGCTGGGCATTGTGGTGGGCACATGTAATCCCAGCTACTTGGGAGGCTGAGGCAAGAGAATCGCTTAAGCCCAAGAGATTGAGGTTGCTGTGAGCTGTGACACCACAGCACTTACCAAGGGTGACATAGTGAGACTCTGTCTCAAAATAAATAAAATGTTAGTTGAGAAAAAGATAGAGCAACATATTAATGAAACAATACCTTTGCCAGAAATAAATAATTTGAAAAATTTTTAAACTTGTAAAATTTTACCTCTTTTTCATATCAGTTTTGAAAACCTGATGACTAAATTGTAATGTAACACTGTCATACAAGCTAAAGGGACAAAACTCATTAATTAGTGAAGATTTTATAAATTTATAAATTCATCTTTAAAACATTAATCTATAACACATTGATACTAGTCTTTAAGGCAATGATAAATTTCCATTTTAAGTCTTTGCCCTAAAGTATAACACTAACCAAAATAACTTTTTACTGCACCAAAGATTAAAACCTTGATATGCATGTACATCTATGAATGTGTCCATAAATATAGACCTATGTGTATAAATATACTTGGAGATACACACACACACACACACACATATATCTCTCCTCACATATAATCACAAAACAGAGTTGCTTGGGGAAATATTCAAATCAAGAGACAAACTGATAAATCTCTATAGCAGAAATTATTTGTTAGCATTGCTTCTAAACACATATCCAATAAAGAAAATATGTCATTGCATACATTATGTTTATTAACATTTCCAAGATTGCTCCAGGTATAAATTTCCTCTCTGGGCTGAAGCATTTTGTATTTCATCACCACATATAACCATTTAGTTAAGCAGGGAAACAAAAAAGAAAAAAAAAGTTTTATAAAAAAATATGCGCAGGCCTTCACTATGGCTGTAATTATCACCAACTTGTTGACCACACGGCTGGATCATCTTTTGCTTCATGAAAATAGGAGAGTCAAAGGAGGTAGTTGTATTCAAGGTGACAGTATCCATCTATCTATTCTCTCTTGCGTATATGTATATATAATATATATAATTCTAGCTATACTTCAAAACTTTACCCATTCTATAATTTATAAAATTTTTGTGCCATGGACTCCTTTGACAGTCTGGTGAGATCTGTGGATCTCTCCTGAGAATAATATTTTTAAGTGCCTATAATAAAAGACATAATTACAAAGAAACAAGATACATCAACATATTTTAAATTAAGAAATGCAAAGGTGTTGTTCTATTTTTCTGTTACTCTTATCTTTTTCTCCACTGGCAATTTATTTTTGATCCTTTGGCACAACTTCCATTTGACATATATATGCTTCTTTAAATTGTTACACATCAATATCCAGTGGTGAACTTAGTAATACCATAATTTTAAAATAGTGATGAGCAGGAATGACATTTTGAGGGACCCAAAACAACTATAATATTCTATAAAATATCCATGATTTCTACCAGTGACAAATTCTCAGGTACTGCTAAAACAAACATGGTTTGTTTACCTATCTTAATTGAAAGAAATGTTAAACTTTCAGTGAGAGATTAGTGAAAAGATGTAATTTCTTTCCTCCATCCATGCTCATGGACTCTCATATCCTAAAAATTCCCTGATATTGTTTACCAGTACAGACACACAGGCCTTCAGTGGTCCCTCAGTGGTATAAAGCAAGAGTAGTAGTATGTATATATTTCACGTTTAGGAGTAAAATATGTCTAGCCCCCTCCCCTACCCCCATGTTACTGATACTATTCACATAGATCATTACAATGCTGAACTTATACAGAAAAAGCAAATTTTAATGTTACACATTTTAAGATTGGTCATGGAATAATCCAGGGCAATTAGTAAAAAAAAAAGAAAAGAAATTTTTGCAGACTTCATAACACAAGGGAAGAATATTAGAGAATTAAAGGATAAAGAAGCAAAAGAAAAGGTGTTTGGATATATCTGGATATTTTAAAGGGACAGAGAAGATCTGAATACAGTGATAATTAAGAAGTGGTCTAGAGGCTCCGTGCACATAGCTCAGTGATTAGGGCACCAGCCACATACACCAGAGCTGGCAGGTTCGAACCCAGCCCAAGCCTGCCAAACAACAATGACAACTGAAACCAAAAAATAGCCGGGCATTGTGGCAGGTACCTGTGGTCCCAGCTACTTGGGAAGCTGAGGCAAGAGAATCACTTAAGCCCAAGAGTTTGAGGTTGCTGTGAGCTGTGACACCACGAGAGTGACACAATGAGACTCTGTCTCAAGAAAAGAAAAAGAAGTGGTCTAGAGTTTTCATATACAGAGATGTTCACCACCACCACCACCCCCTTTTTTTTCCCAGTGCTAATCTGTGGCTGCAGCTCTGGAATTGTACAGCATGTACTACAGAACTAGGTGTGGAAAGAGCTGGAAAAATCTGGAGTGAAACAAATATCAGAATAGAAAGAAAGCACTGTTCAGGAGTTTGGCTTTGAAAGAGAATGGGGGGAATGAGGTGGGCTCAAGTTGTGATGATAATAAGTAGAGTTAAGGGTGAAAAGAAAAGAAGTTAGAAAGCCAGAAACAAAATCGAGGTTTCGCCATTTCCTGGACATCAGAGTCCGCTGTCCTCTGAGTGGCATCTGAGACTTTATAATACATCCCTGACTCACAAGCTAAAGTCTTCACTGTTTTCTAAATATACTAATGTACTTTACCATCAATCTTACCTTTTAATGCTCTTCATTTAGTCTGGAATTCTTTTTTTCATCACTACTTATAAAATCTTACTTATTCTACCAGGTGTAGCTGAAATGTCAGTTCATGGGAGTCTTTTCTAATGAATATTCTCTAGTTATAATTAATCTCCTCTCCCCTAACTTTGGCCTTTTGTCATAGGTCTTACCACACTATGCCCTTCATTGATTTGGTTGCCAAAAAACTGCGTAGAATGAATAGCTTTTTATAGCAAAGATCACGTGTGGTTTGTGTTCGGTGTTCTCTGCAGTGTTTGGTATTCCCCCTAGATTATAATAGGTACCCAACAAATGTTTGTATATTGCCAGTGATATCTCATCACCATGAACTACATCCAGTCACTGTGTGCCATTCATGGAGCCAAGTTGCTTCTGAGCAGTAGAAATACCCAGGACAAAGACGTAACCATCGACTCATTAGAGGTCAGTTCCACAAATAGCCTTGCCAACCATGTCTCCTTGTTGTGATCTAATGATGAGAACATTACAGTCCAGAAAAACGTTTGCATATTACCCCAAATCACAAAACCGAAACAATGATGCATATTTCCTAACACCTAGTCCTCTGATCTTCTGGCTTCACCACAAAATCTGTTAAGAAAAGAAGACAACAGAAGCTCTGGAATGAAAGTTCAGAATTGCTACCACATTACATTTATGTTTTAGGGAGTTTGAGTCTTTTTTTATTATTATTATTTTTTAGTTAACAACAAATTGAAAAATAAATTGAAAAATGATTGAAAAATAAAATGATATATCACACAAAGAAATGGGACAATCTTGAACTTGAAGGTGAAAGCTATAAATGAATAAGCTGCAATGGGTTAAGGAGTGTGAGTGCTGAAGAAGCAACAGGGAGGTGGAAGGTAGGGACAGAAAGAGGTGAGGGGTAGAAGAGGCTGACCCCTCTCCCAGATGTCTACCATCAGCACTTCAGTTCTTCATAACAAAAGCTCTGGAGTCATCCCTACTTTCCTTTTCCTGACTTTCTCAGCAGCAAATATTGTCTCTACCCTCAAATCCATCCCAAATTATACCATTTCTCACAATCTCCACAGTCATCTCTTGTCTAGATTATGACAACATCCTCGCAGATGATCTCTACTTCTGTTTGAAGTCAACTCTCATAGTAGTTCGGGTAACTCTGTTAAATGTTGGTGAGGTCATATCACTTCCCTGCCCAGAGCCTTCCAACGGCGTCAATCCATCAGCGTCAAAGTAAGATTCAACGTCCACAGCGTGGCCCTTGAGGCCTACATGATCACCCCTTCACTTCCCACTAGCTGTCTAACCTCATCTCCTACTATCAGGCTCACTCACCTGATCCAGCCACATTGGCCTCCTGCCCAGCCTCTCTAACCCAGCCCCATCTTCACCTGTAAACCTTTGAATTTGCTCTTTTGGTGCAAAGAAGTGCTTAGCTCATTCGACATGACTAGTTCAGAAGTCAAGTTCTTGGTGCTCCTGTCTAAATTGAACTCCCCTTACCCTCATGACTCGTTTACCAGTCCATTCTGTCTTTTTCCTCTTTAACTCTTAGTACTAATTGTTTTACTTATCTTGTTCATAGTCTGATGTCCAATTAAAATGTTAGCTCTATGAGGGATTTTTATCTTTTCTATTCTTTCTTAATCACAAACATATTCCCAGGGCCTGGAACACTGACTGATATACAATAGGTGCTGAGTATTTGTTGAATAAATTAATGAATAAATGCAGAAATCACAATCTGCTTCCAAGAAGAACCCCAGAAGTTTGAGTTTGTGTCAACACATTTTTTTTTTTTACATGCCCTGATTTCTACTAGTATGTGTTCAAATGGCTTTGGCCACCCTGTTCTGTGGCTTTCACCAATGTACCCACACAGTAGTAAGATAATCAGACTAATGAAAATATGATGCTTCTAAAAAATAACAACTAGGCCTGTTCTTACCATGTTCTTACTCATCTCTGGGTAACAATGAGAATCACCCTGGGCTGACTGCAGAGAGGCAGAGGCACAGGTGAATGAATTTTTTAAGACAAACAGCAGGAAGGATATCTTAGGGGATGTCTCTATCTCTCCGACCATACTCTTCACCTAGAGCTGGGCCCTCTTGTTGAACGGAGAGCAATTTCATTTTTATAAAACACTTCTAAAATGGGTAAGATAATAAACTCACTGAAATGGTAATAACTAAAGAGAACAAAAATCTTACCAAGATTCTGAGTTTGAACCAAAGATGAGAAGTCATAGTTTAGTGTCAGAAACAGGCTGTGAATAGGAAGATTACTGAGCCTTGCTCCTAGGTAAAGAAATTGCATCCAGTTTTTTTAAACTGCCAGACTTGTTTGGGGAACATCATTTTGGTAATTAGCAAGGTGTTTTCTTCCCACATGTGACAGATTCATGAGTATGGGTATAAAACTAAACAAATTTTTCAAGCTTCAGTTAAGATGTTTTCCTTCCAGAGACAAATTAAATAATTTCTCACTGATTAAAAAAACTTCCTATTTGATCACTTAAATTTATTAAGCATAGAAGTTCCTCAGATTATGCAAAGAGTAGCTGTTTTGACCTTTTGGGAGAGGCTGATGTCCTCTAGACAAAGGACTGGCTAAAGGCATGTTTGGCAGGCATCAATTTATTTAGCTACTGAGAAACCAGAAGAAAGAATTTGGCCAAAACTAGAATTTGAACCATGGAAATCCACAAAAGGCACAGAAGCTACTATCTGGAAGTCAGAATTCATTCTTCTGAGCCTTGGAACTCTGAGTATGATTTTCATTCTAGAAGTTAGTTGCATAATATTTCACAATATTCATGTTAGAATTTCTCCATAAATTTCAGGCATTATTGTGATCCATACTTAGTAAAAATGAGTTAATTATTGATGGTAACTAGAAAATAAAAAAGAATGTATTTAGAGATGCAAAAATAATATATAAAAATATATAATCTATAATTTTATTATAAAAAAATTAGAAACATTTATATTAACTAATATACTAACTAATATTAACTAAAACTACAGGGAATTTTAATATGTATCATTTTTGGAGCAAATACATTATGTTTATAAGTTTTACCTTCCCCCTTCATCTTTACTCTTCACTTTGTATTTTCCCTGGTCATGAATTTCATCTATTTTTATGCATTTTATTGTACACATTCATACAAACAGTTTCAAATCATAAAAGTATCTGGAGCAAGGCAAAAAGAGCTGGCTAGCTAAATACAGTAGATGTGTATGTACAAAGTTATATTATACGTATTTTCCAGGTGAGGAAGCTGGGCTCAGAGAATCTAAGTACGTCTGTCCAAGGGAAGGCATCTTATATAGGGATTTCTGTATACAGGGATTATGTGATCCCCACTCCTTCTACCAAACCACACTTTCTTTCTGTGATATGCCATTAAACTAGTGTAATGTTTCATCCAGAATGCTAATTTAGCATAAAACATATCACCTTCTACTGTGCTTATCCACCCACGCCTGTTCCCCTTCCTGCAGCACAAGCTCTTTGAATTGTCACATGCAAACATGGAGTGACCAGTCAGATTTGCCCCTCTGTGCTCAGCCTTGTGCCAAGCCCAGTGCCAGCTCAGCAGCATTCCTCTGTGCTGACCCCGTGGCCATGTGAGTGCACATATGTTCACATGAGCCTCTGACCCTCTATGAGTGCTCTGTCCATTCTCTGGTTCTCACCCAAAGTCCTTTAACTACAGTCCAAAGAAATGTGCTATACATGATTTAGAAATTCAGGGCTGCCTGTCTTGTCCTGGTGCAGTGCCTGTCATAGAGTAGATTTTCCATAAGAGAAGCTAAATTCCTTAAAAGGATTAAAATGTTAAAATGAGATACCCATGGGTCATAACATGGACATTTATATTACATCTAATTTTCTTTTCTGGTCATAATAACATCCCCAGCAACATTTGGTGTATAAGGACATCATGAAATTCTCTCTAAAATCCACATGTACCAAGAGGTTTCCCACTCTAATCACTCAAGCCAAGTGAGAGAGGCTTCAAGAAAACCTCACAGAGGGCTTCACATGCAAGCCCTAGGCTTGGAGGACACAGAGCCTAGAGTCCAACTCTAGTCTGGACAGAGCCCAAATGTGCGAGGCCCTGCAGGAGCTGCTGCCTTTTATGTCCAAGGAGACGAGAGGATTATGGTGAAAGCAGCCTGCACTTCCAGATTTTATGGGGCAAAAGAGCCAAATGTTCCCTTTGAGTCAGAATGGTTGCCAAGAAAAGTAGCAGGATTTGGGCTGCCATTGAAGGGTCATACCCAAGTGGCCACCCTCCAGGGAGGATGACTCCAACAGAAAGAATCAGGTCCCAGGGTCAGCCAGAGGGCGCATCTCCTTTGTCAGGGTACAATAAGAGTCCCCAAGAAATCCCCAAAATATCCCGTCTGCCACCCAGAAGGCTCTAAAGTCTTTAAAAAGCCTACTCCTAATTAAGATAGACTTTCTCCTCTCACTCTCCTCCCCTCCCTCACCTCATCTTGACCTCAAGAAGTGAGTGGAGCAAGGTGGACACTGGAAAGCAAAGGAGACCACGTAGCCTCTGTTCCCCTGTAAGTTTCTGATCTGCATCAGGCTGGGAGCTGTGGGGCAGAGACAGGGAAAGAAGCTAACGGAATGATAGACTGAACGTTGGACATTCCGGATTCTGCCCTTCCGAGTTCTGTACTCCCTCTGTGCACTGTATGGACTCACAGTGACTTCCAGTTTTCATCTCTGCCTTTTACACAGCATCCAAGTTAGTCCACACAGCAGATAGCTCAGGAGCTCTGGCTTAAAAAGGAGAGAGACGTGATCCTGAGCAAGTCACTTGGCCTCTCTAAACGTCAGAAAAAGAATAACAATAGCACTGTCTGACAGATCATGAAAAGCGAATGTGATAGCACACGTAAAGCAGTAAGAGACCCATGCATGTAATCAATATTTAACCAAATACATCCTCTATCAGTTCCTAGGGCTGCTGGAACAAAGTACCACAAATTAGGTGGCTAAGAACAACAAAAATGGGTTGTCTCACAGTTCTGGAGGGCACAAATCTGAAATCAAGGTGGTGGCAGAGTAAGGATTCCCCTAAGAATGAGAGGGATGAATCTGTTCCAGGACTTTTTTCCTGCCTTTCCCAGCTTCTCTAAGTTCCTTGGCTTGGGACAGCATAGCTCCATGTTGTTGTTTTTTTCTTTTTCTTTCTTTTTTTTTTTTTTTTTTCTTTTTTTTTGAGACAGAACTCACTGTGTCACCTGGCATAATAGGTCACAGCAATCTCAAACTCTTCGGCTCAAAAAATCCTCTTGCCTCAGCGTCCTGAGTAACTGAGACTATGGGAACCCACCACCACACCTGGCTAGTTTTTCTGTTTTCAGTAGAGGTGGGGTCTCACTCTTGCTCAAGCTGGTCTTAAACTCCTGAGCTCAGGCCATCCACCCACCTCTGCCTCCCAGAGTGCTGGATTACAGGCGAGAGCCACTGCACCCAGCCCCAGTGTTCATGTAGAGTCCTCCCTGTGTCTCTCTGTATCATCACTTGAACTTGAACTTCTCCGTATAAGAACCTGTCATATTGTATTAGGATCCCACCCTGCCATATTTTCAAATAAGACCACAATCTGAGGACTGTGGGGATTAGGGTTTCAGCATGAATTTTGGGGCTGCATACTTCAGTCCGTAACACTTACTTTGCATTAGACACTTCTGGTACTGGCAGCATAGCAGTGAACAAACTATAATTAAAGTATTCATGCTCGGAAGGCCACACAATGAATAAACACACAAGCAGTTTTCAGATGAAGTAAAAAGTTCTGAAGAAAGTACAAAATGAATTAGACCAAAGGTCCTCAACATCATCTGGGTCTCAGCACCCATTTACCTCTTGGATTCCAAAGAGCATTGCACACGAGCTTTATGGCCACCATACATAATGGTCAATATACCACCTTGGAAATTTATCCTATTTTCTCAATTGTTTCAAAAATTTGTGATATGCTTAATGGTTCGTATGGAAATATCAAGTTTGATATCAAAAAGCTAGATAAATTTATGCTCAGAAAAATATAAAATTCTAGTGTTAACATGTATCATTCAGAAAATAGAATTTTTACACCATCACAGAATGTCCCAGTGATCACTCAAAAATCACACCTACTCAATCCACACACCTCACTGAATACCTTAACATTGGTAGATAAATTATTGCCACTTGTCTGTACATGTATAATTCTCAGCCTAGCTACGCCTGAGAATCACTTGCAGCACTTAAAAAGAATTGATGAGTAAGTGCCACCTCAAGCCATTTAAATCAGAATGTTTGGTCATAAGTTCTGCTGGGTATCACTGTTAGTTTCTTTATTTCACCATAGATAATTGGTAAGCTACAACAGCTATGAAGATTTAAAACCAAATGGACACAAGTATTATACAGGTATAATTCTAAGCCAGGGTGAGAACTGCTGGACTAGCTTAGATTAACATGAGCGCCAACAAGCAAAGATTAGTAAAATCAACCTCTCGCTCAAGTATTCTGAGTATCCTCAACCTGACCTTGCTCTACTCCAGGTCGGTGGAATCATTTGGATCCAATCTGAATATGAACTGGATATGTACATTATATGTATTAATTCCACCTGTGTATCGACAGCCAACTGATTTCAATGCTGGAATGAAAAGTTCAGCTCTTGCTACCTTGGAAAATGCCCAACAATCAGTCCTGCAAAAAAGGTTGAAATGTCAAATGATGTTGCTTCCTACAAAACTGAATTAGAGTGTGACCTCAAATGTTAATATATTCAGATTTTTTTTCTACCCTTAGAAGGTCAAATATTCACAACAGTTATAAAATCTGCACTAATCTATCCTCTCAGGATTTCTAAAACTGTAGTAACAAATTATAAAGTTAAAGAAAAAGAATCTTTTATTGAAGGAAAGTTATAATCTAAGAAAAAGACTTTCTGAAGACTGAACTAAACAGAGAAAGGTGCCATCTAATAACACATTAATACCAATCATTATATCATGCTTGACTTCATAAAACTCTTTTGCATCTTTCACCTGGTTTGATCCTTGTAACAGTTGTATTCGGGGACTATTACTCATATTTCCATTTTCTATATAAAGGAAATAGAGATTATAAGAGGTTAAATGACTCAGCCAGGTTAATGGCACAGACCTAAACTCAGCTTTTTTTCAGGAAATTCAGAACCTTCCCTACTGCCTTTTCCTACATGTGGGAATGTGTCAATATTTCTTGACCAGGTTTTCCTGTTACATACATCCTCCAATAAAAACTTATTTCCCAAGCCAGATAAACACATAATCCATTTTTAAATTGTATCAATGCATTGTGGCACTTACAATTCCATAAAATAGCTTTCACCAAAGATTATTGGACATTTTCTAGTGTTTATTTTCATTAACAATAGTTTGAAAGCAACCTTTGCACAGTAGAACCAGTTTGGGACAAAGTCTTCAAATATTACTAATAGATAAGATTTTTTTTAAAACCATTTTTCTCAATATTGTCTCTAAAGTCAATCAAATAATCTGTAATAACTCTGAAAACTCCAACCAAAGAGACATGAATACGATCATCCCTGCAGGAAATTCTGAGTCAAATGAAGAAGCACAAGGCTAAATTTAAAAAAGAGCTCTCCAGCTTCTCACCCAAAAATCCACTTGAACAAACAATGTAGTAATGGTGACCCACATGAAAGGCAGAACTGCTCTGAGTAATTGTGATGAAGGGGAGATCCAGTCATTGCCCCATTTTAAATAACATCTGGGGCTCTTTGTAATCAATGAAAATAATAATACAATTCTCTTCAGTCTGTGTTCTTGTGTAGAGGCTAAGGGGGAAATAGGGCTTAGTGTAAGAAGATGGCAGAGACATTTGGTATTAATACCCCAAATAGCAATCAATTTATACAAAATCAAACAGCCAAATGAGAGCTGGACAGAGTAAGAGACCAGGGGCAACAGAAAAGCAGATGCTTTGGCGAGAAGGCAGCCCATGAATATTGTTTTCCCAGGATTTTGATAGCGGGAGTGTTTATCTTTATTGAAAGCAGAGTCTAATTGAATAAAAGAGTTTTTAAAATAGTGAGCCATTAATTAGGCAGCATGGGGCAAAGCACAGACTTCAGTAATGTACGAGGCTTCTGGGAGCCCGACGCTCCACTCAGCGATTCTGTCAGAGCGCCAGAGCCACAAGAGAGCCGAGTGTGTCGCCTCTTCTGGAAACCTACCTGATACATTTGAAAGTGGCTTCCCCGCGCATCGCCTCTGCTCAAATCATCCCATAATTACTCTGGCACTGTAAGCTGCGAACTTGGCGGGCTCTGAGAGATATCAGATGTTTTTCTCATGCTTGCTGAACCTCTCTTAGACAAATTTTGCATTGTTTTTTGTGTCAGTTTTATCGTGGAACATCGTGTTGCCATCTGGGAGGAAAAACAACATGGCAGAGGAGCAGCTGGTGAGTGGCAATGGCCAAATAAACATTGGCAGGCGGCTGCCATTAGGTGAGATAAGAGGGATGGGCAGCGCCAAACCCACGTGCCCTGGCCATTGGAACATCTTTCACTGTCCCCTTCTCTCTTATCTACATTCAAATTCAGGGTAATTTTTCATTCTCAGGCTCAAGCTCTCCAAGTGTCAGGTGTTGGGCCTTCCCTTCTCTGGCCTGGAGGGGCAAGATAGATCTGCAAAAGGCCCAGCCGGTTGATTTCCTCTCCCCGGGCAGGACAGCAGGCAAGATGACAGCTTCTGATGCTTTCACGGAAAGACTCATCCCATCCATGAGCTTTTCAACCAATGTGGTGGCCTTTATTTCACTTATACCCAAGATCACCAGTATTCATGGCTTTCAAACCCTTAAATCTTGACCATGTGTGATAAATAAGTATAAATAATATGAATTTACCTTTAATATCAGAGCAATGAGGAAAAGTATGTTCCATCAGATTAACAAAATTATACCCCATGTTTTCTTGTTTCTAAGATACAATTTTTCCCTTGTAACATATCTAAATATAAAATACATGGATGTAAAAAAGAAAATATGACACTAACCCCAGCACCAGAATAAACTGTGAAGTGCCAATAGCCCTCTTTGCCTGCACATGTGCAAACGGGGGGATGTTCATTTGAAAGTAAACATTCATCTAACCTCATCAGTTGCATTATTTCTATTTAGTGGAACCAACAAGGTTGAATTTTTCATTTATGTTTGGATTCTAAGCTTCTTCTTAAAATATCAAAAACATTACACTGTAATAGAGTATTAATTTTTAAGTAGTTATGTATATATAAATGTGTTTCATTTCCAGCGATATAAACAGAGGCAATAAAAGTTACTAAATAGATCAAAATAATTAAAAACATTTTAAGTGAGTAGAGGCTAGCATGATGAGTGCATGTGTCATGAAGGTTGACCTCAAACTAAAACATCTGACTATTCAATTAAGGTCAAAATTGTGTATATGTGTGTGTGGAGAATTTAACCAAAAAATAAATAGAAAAGGGTAAAGTTATAAGCAAGAAGAGTAGCCCTGTATACTATTTGGCCATTTATAAAGGCCAATGGCTGGGAATCTTTGAATGCTGGGGTAAGCACTAAACATATTTTGCTTGTGGTAGTTATGAAATGGCATGAAATTACGTGCATCATTCGTTATTTTTTAAATCATGCTGATAATCAGTTAATATTTTATTTTCCCTATCTGCCCCCCAAAATTAATGGTGATATTAGAGAAAATATGCTAACTTTAAGAGTTATTGAGAATCATCTAATTCATACCTTTACTTTAAAAAAAAAAAATAATAAACCTGATCCTAAGATTCTGTAGCTAGTGCACAAATAAGCTTTAACAGAATTTCTGAGCAAAACAAGGTAGAATGGGGGGTGTAAAATGAAGTGTCCTGTCACCAAGAATAGGCCAAATTCAGACCAGGCAATAACTCTCCTTAAACAAAAGTAAAACAAATTCTTTGAAAAAAAATTTCCTGAAACTGAATCAATCAATCCCCCTTTATTCATCTATAATTAAATACGATCAAGAAGATTGTAGAGGAAAATCTATGAGAAAAAATGAATCATAAGGAAAACTTCCTAAAGGTCTGTTTAGATTCATTCCAACATTACCCATGAAAAAAGGCAGTCACTCAGAATGTTTTAATAAATAATATAATCCATGAGCAGCCACATCGTGTTGTCAATATGCTACTCATTCTTTGACATCTATCAGGTAAGTATATGACAACTTTTATTACCCTGGTTTTATCTCTTCATCTCCGATCAATTGATTCGGTTTCTTGTTATATTGCTAATTTAATAATTTTGAGATCAAAATATCTAGTCCATAATCCATAATCTCTAACTTCAATAAACTTTTTGCTCATAAACCAGTCTTAATATTTGTAAGAAATTTTGTTCTAAAGTAGCAGAAAAATGTTTTCTAAAGTAAACCCATCACTAGCAAAAACAAGCTACAAGCATTTCCTCTCTCCTGCCTGAGCATTTACTGCGTAAGTAAATACTAGATAGACTCTGTAGAGATGCCAAGAAAGGTGAGTGCTGGCCCCATTTTACTGATGAATAAACTGAGGCTTGGAAATGGTAAATAGCTTGCCCAAGTTCAAACAGCTCAAAAATCTGGAGAGTCAGACTTATAGGCCTGTGACTTTAACCACTATGCTGTGGTACAAGGTATTAAAAGACCAAAGTAGCAGCAGATAACTAGAGTTGTGACTTCTAAGTGAATTATAGTTTAACCAGGCAGGCTCCCTGGAAGAAATGAAAAATGAACAGAAGTTGGAGGATAAATCAACATGGTAAAGGTAGATTTTGTCAAAGAGTCAGAAAATAAATCAATATAACGGAAAAACTGTTTCACACCAAGGAAGGGAGAATCAGGAGGGAAAAGGCAGAATTTTACTGAAGGCCTTCATGAGAAGAAATTTAAACTGGAATTAAACATAGCCAAAGTAGTGCAAATAGATTTGTAAGCGGTGAATGTCTCCATTGGAAGGCTTCCAGAGAGATGCAGCAGGATAGGCAGGAAGTGGCCTTCTGTGATGAGTAAAGTCACCACCTTCCTGTGCAGGATAATAGCCTCACATCTCAGTGGAGCTCAGATAACAGAATGGAAGACGGTGACAGAGCTAATATGATCATTGCATGATAAATTAGAGCATATAATCACATGGAGATTTTTCACCCACATAACAGGATCAATGAAGAGACAAGCATGTCCCCTCACCATAGGGAGGCACCCCGACCAGCTGCATCTCTGCAGTGCTGAGATGAGGGATTTTTTGAAATAGCCACAAGTTCATCTTCTGACCCACCAGAAAGTCCCTGTTAGCAACAAAGGAATAGAACAAGATGTAACCACTGAATTCCAAATGTCTCAGTCCTTTTGTCCTGCTATAACAAATAACTGGGACTGGATAATTTTTAAGTGCTAGAAATTTGTTTCTCATGGTTCTGGAGGCTGGAAGTCCAAAATCAAAGTGCTAGCAGGTTTGGTGTCTGGGGACAGCCAGGTCTGTGCTTCCCATTCGGCATCTTGTGTGCTGCATCCCCTGGAAGGGTGATCACTGTGTCCTCACATGGCAGAAGGGATGGAGAAGCACCTAAAAAGTTTCCTCCAGGTCTTTTTTAAGGAGTAATCTCATCCATGAGATCAGAGCCGTAATGGCCTAAAATCCCCACCTCTTAACACCTTTGCATTGGGGATTAAGTTTCAACACGAATTTTAGAGGGGAATAAATTCAAATCCTAGCACCAAACAGTCTAAGAATACAACAGAGCCAATGCAAGTTAAAACCCAGGCTTTGAAAAGCCCAGACTTAAGATTCTAAGGCAGGAAAATCTCATCATATCAACATTCACAAAAAAGGCACACTGAGTTTGAAAAGCTAAAAAAGTATCATATTATGAATAGAAATAAAAAAAGATTCTAACACGATACACTATACTTACAAATAGCCAGATCTGGGATGCAAGGAACAGGCATTGAGGGCAGGGGTCCGTTACAAAGGGGACACAGGTGGAAAACCTGATGATCACAGGACCTATTGAAATATGGGAGGCAATTACCATATATACTCGAGTATAAGCCGAGTTTTTTCCGGCACAAAATTTGTGCCAAGTTTGGGTTTTTTGGCACAAATTTTGTGCCGGAAAAAAACTCGGCTTATACTTGAGTATATACGGTATTCTGAAATCTAAGTGGAATGCCAGAACGCAATGTCAGTTCCTGAAATTCCTCTCCGCAGGCAAGCTTAAACTGCGGAAATGCAAGTGTAGGAACTGGGAAGTTAAACCTGACAATGAACTCTTTAGAAAATGGGATATTTTATTTATATTGGAACCCTCAGAACCAAGCACAGTTCTCAGCACATATTAAGAGCTCAATGAACATTCAATGAGTAGACAGAGGCATGATGTTCTGGGGCATGCAGAAGAGACAGAATCAGCCTTACCCAAGGACAAAATGGCCTCACATTGATGTTATCTGAGAAGCAAGCACAGGGGGCTCCTTCTGTCACTGAACTTCTCTAGCAGCCCTCGGGGCAGGTGCAAATGTGACCAGAAGAGAGTCATTTCTCAGTGTTAAACATTTCCTCTCACCCAGGAAAATGGCCTTGGAAGCAGCAGGTTCTTGAAGTACTAACATCTAACTGATGTCACTCTCTGAAACATGAATAGCATCGATAGGTTGATTGGTAGATGTCGAAAACAAGTGAGGACAAAAAAGAAAAAGGAGCGTGCTAAAAAGAAACTACTGACTTAACAATTTGCACCAAAGCCCAAATAGACAAGACCCCATTCTTGTAACATATGTCACTACCAGATTTTTAGGCATTAGGCAATGTTTAGATTCTCTGGCCCTATGTCCCTCCTTTTGTGCTCTCTCTTTCCTGTCTACTGTTCATAACCTCAGCTCCAAAAGAGTCAATGTGTACAAGCAGCCTCCTCTGGATGAAATAGACCCCACTGTGTCACATTGAGCTCCAATTCCAGGTTTTTCTATCTCTTCTCATTTAAGGTACCTATCATTTATTTACACTGCCAAATATTGAAGTATATACCTAGAAGCTAATTCCATAATTAAAATTCTAGGCTTCTCCCACAAAAAATAGGTGGAGAAAAAAGCCAATAGTCATAGAAATAGACAGTAGTTCATTGATATAGAGAGAATAATGTAATAACCTGAATCAGTTTTAACAATAAATATTACTGAAATATTTAGTTAACTATCTGGTGTTTAAATTCATTTAATTCCTCATTTATTTTTAAAAATAACTGCAAAAATCTAAACCATAAAAAGTTAGAGGAAAATGAAAGGTAAGCCTATCAATTTTCTGGCTTTTTAAGCTTTAAAGTTAGATAAGAGACTGGGCACAGTGGCTCATACCGGTAATCCTAGCACTTGGGGAGGCCAAAACAGGCAGATCGCCTGAGCTCGGGAGTTGAAGATCAGCCTGAGCAAAAGGGAGACCCTAGCTCTAATAAAAAATAGAAAAAAAAAAAAAGAAAAAAAAAAAAAAAAGCTGGCTGTTGTGGCAGGAGTCTGTAGTCCCAGCTTGAGCCCAAGAGTTTGAGGTTGCTGTGAACTATGATGCTACAGCACTCTAGGGCACAGAGTGAGACTCCATATAAATAAATAAATAAATAAATAAATAAATAAATAAATAAATAAATTCAATAATAAATTAAAGAAGAAAGTTAAATTTGACAACATATTACTTTCTTTCTATCAGAAAACACTTACAAAGAAAATTTTAAATATTATAGATATATTTTTCTTTCCATCAGCATCTAATTTTCCTTTGGGCAAACAGTGTTCCAAATTGACCTAATTGAGGCTGCCTCCATTCCTCCAAAAAATGGACATTTGAGATAATTGTGGTCAATCCCTAGTGGAATGACCAGAGCATATAATCACATGGAGATTATATGGCCTGTGTCCTCTTAGTGAAACTCAACTCAAGAGCTTGTAGTAAAATGACCAGGAAGGGGAATCCTCTTTAGCACAGGGGTAGCTGAAAGAGGCAACTCTCTGCTTGGTCATTTTGCTTCCAGATAGAGAAGGTCAATGGAATGTGGTCAATGTAGAGGAAACCCCATCTGAGAAAATGGCAGATTCTGAGCCTGGTAGATGCCAGTAAGTCCTTAAACTCAATGCTACCTAACAGCAGTTCTCTGGAGCCTTCAGTAATGAGCAAGTCAATCCCCATTTTGAAGAGCTACATTGAAATGGTTTTCTGTCTCTTGCAACCAAAAAAGATTAAAATTCATAATGATGGGAAAGAAAATATAATAAGCATTGCATTTGCTCAGAGTAGACATCAAGATTGCTAGGCTATAGTTTTCAAACTTTTTTTCTTTTTTTTCTTTATTTGAAATTATATTTTGGCAAGTTCTGTGCACCCTATCAATTAACTTTCAAGAAGAAAAAGTGAAGCAACTAAAAAATGAGCTCTTAGGGATGATATATATAAAATGCCTCATATGGTACACAGTAGACACTCATGGACTATTCACTTCCCATATAACATTGTCAGAAAACCTACTTGTGGTTCTTTGCACCCTGGATATAACATATCAGGGGTTGAATAGCTGAACTTATGTGAAGCACATTGGTGCTCCCTGCTTCCATCTTCCACTATTGATTTTACTCAATCTTCAGTTCTGTTCTTTCCAGGAGGGATATAAGGCCCTCAGAGACAACAGGAGAGAACTGTGCCTTTTGTTTTCTTTGTTAATTATTAATAACACACCAGCTACCCTTGAACAGTGGTTATCATCCCTCTGGATTCCATTTAGGATTTCTGGCAAGCACCCTTCTCTGGACCAGCAATCTTACATAACGGGTTCATGTTGGTTTCTGCCCATTCATCTTGACTTTGCTTTCATTCTTTTAGGATAGCATATAGGGATTTTATTTAAATTTATCTTCCTTTTCTTTTTCCTCTGAATCAGAGTATGATACCAAGTAAGAATTTTCTTATTTTCCCAAAGCTGTATCTAAGACCAAAGCTGAGGACTAAAATATGCTAAGACAACCCCCTTCCCATTTTCAAATATATAGAACATCCCAACAGAGCTTACTAAGAGGTATCGCTTTGGAATAAATCTCACTACCAATCACTGCCACCTCTTCCTGCACAATGTAAGAATTGTGAAGAATTCACAATGAAGAAAAAGGAAATAAGGTTATCTTCCTACCTAAAAGCAAAGGAGGAGAGAGCCTTAAGAGAATTTATCTTAAGAATAGGAGGTGACTACATAAAGTCAAAATGGGCAATTCTTTTTCTAATTGACAATCTGTTGGCCAGAACCCCTTGGTTACCTAGACCTAGAAAAAGAATTGGAGAGCATAGTGATGCTGAGAGAAGAGGCAGGAATGAAACTATCTAGCCCTATTAGTTGACATGGCAAGGACAGATGACTTCCCTAAGAGTCAGTAGACACTAACCAAAGTTGTTGAATTCTGGCTATCTTCCCAGACATGACTAAGATGGCTAACCACCAGGAAAAGGAAGGGGTGTCTCAGTTTGGAGAGTACAACTTTTGGAGGGGTTTAGGGAATTGAAAAGATAACGCTAAATTTCTCATATCAGGGCGTATGTTCTAGAAAGGGAAGACCTTTGGAGGCCCTCAGAAAAACCCACAAACGAAAGAACTACATGCCTGCCACACATGAGGGCTCTCATGATTACTTTGAGCCACACAAGCAAGGGCAACTAACCAAGCAGAGAACTCAGTCTTATCACAGGCAGTTAAATAAGAATGCATTTGTCTTGTTCCTCTTCTATATTGCCTATTAAAAATAAAAAATTTTCCTGAGCAGAAGATAAGGGAAGGAAAAGTTAATTCTTGGTAGAATGAAGGGAGGAAAAGAACTTTGAATTTAATTTAACAATGAAATTTTGAAACAACAACACATGGCTATTCTGATAATTGAATATAACTGGAACATTCTGCAATCTTTCCAACATATGATTAAGATATGATTAAGGTAAATGCATGTAATTAATAAAATGCATTGCAGTTAAGGTACTTGTTATTAATTGCATGCACCGTTAAATGATTTAAAACTATTTCAACAAATATATTTAATTATACCTTCTTATGTGTTCATCCTTGTTAAGAATGAGGATGGCCATATTGCCATCTTTTCTCTTTTTCTCCCTTGTCTGGATTATATTGTGATTGTACATACCTCTTGGTCTCCCCTTTAGCAGCACAATAAAAATGACATGAAAGATTAATCCAAGATGAAAGTCCTCAAAAGGGCCCTATTTTACCTTTGCAGTACCCGAATTTAGACATGCCAAGGGGATAACCATCCAGGGGTATTCAGGGCATTCAGCCATGTCTGGATGGGATAAAGATGTGAGCACGTCAACATTCAAAGAATGTGACTTGGGACTTCTTGGCCATGTGAAATGTGGAGGGAATTTATCCTATTGGGAGAACAAGATGCCTGGTTCTGTAGAGGGCCAGGGGATGATTTTATAGGTGATCATGGGCAACATCACTTGCAATAGCTCCCAACCTATTCCCATAATAACTTTCATCAAATTCCACTAGAAGGGGTGATAGAGGGAGTTGAAGGCCTGTGGAGAGAAATTATTAAATTAAAATGAATTCAGAAATCAATAGACACAGTAAGTAAATGAAAATTTAGGATCAGATTGTTATTAAAAAGTTATAGCTGATGGCAGCAAGTTCTTACCCACTTTACCACAAGTGAAACTAACATCCCTATGGGATGCTATTCACGTCAACGGTTGTGTAACAACAAACCTACACCTGACACGAAAGTTAGTCCACTTTATCAAGAATATTAGTCTGAAAAAAAGAACTAGAGTGCAATAGAGAATAGACTAAAAGAAAAAATCATGTTCAAAAAATATTTGGTGAAATGAAAATGACATGGTGTCAGAAGAGGACTTCTATCAACATCAAAGAGAATATAAACTACCAAGAAAGATCCTGAAGATACTACCACGAAAAGGAATTCCTAGATTCTTCTGACAGAAATTTTAGGGGGGAAAGAATACTTTCATAATAATTCTCTTTATTATTTATTAATCTTACTTCTGTGGTTACATCAAATCTCTAAAATAATCATGCAGGTCTTCATAATTAAAATTAATAATTATCTACTTAATAAGTAACTAGTAAAGTAAGTAATAAACACTGAAAATTTAGCATTTGTATTTTAACTGAGCTTACATCAATGTCATAAGTAATATAAAAATTTCAGGCACCACTACAACAGGAAGAGGGGCCTCTTGGGGATGGACTGCATATTTATAAAATGTGTATGATATTGACAGCCTACAACTATATATCAATATTCTATTCTACATTGCTAAGAAGAATATGTTCTAGCTCCATCCAGGTAAACATGAAAGAGGTAAAGTTTCCATCTTTCTTTAAGGCTACAAAATATTCCATGGGTGTGCATATACCACAATTTATTAATCCATTCACTTGGGCTTCTTCCATGACTTAGCAATTATGAATTGGGCTGCAATAAACATTCTGGCACAAATATATTTGTTATAATGTGATTTTTGGTCTTCTGGATATATATCTAGTAGAAGAATTATAGGATCAAATGGCAGGTCTATTTTTAGATCTCTAAGTATTCTCCAAACATCTTTCCAAAAGGAACGTATTAGTTTGCATTCCCATCAGCAGTGTCAAAGTGTTCCCTTTCCTCCACATCCATGCCAACATCTCTGGTTTTGGGATTTTGTGAAGTGGGCTAATCTTATTTGAGTTAGATGATATCTCAAAGTAGTTTTGATTTGCATTTCTCTGATGATTAAGGATGATGAGCATTTTTTTCATATATCTCAAGAATGGGAAAAAAAAGTATCCAATGTACTCAGCCCTACTACAAAACCAATTTATAGCTTTCTTATGAAAGCTATAACCCAATTATAGCCCAAAAAGAAAGAGAAAGGAGAGAGGGAGGGGAGGGGAGGGGGAAGGATGAATGGAAGGAAGGTAATTGGTGGGACCACACCTACAGTGCATCTTACAAAGATACATGTGAAATTTACTAGGTATAGAATACAAATGTCTTAACATGATAACAAGAAAATGTCGTGAACCAGTTTGATGAAAACCATGTTAACCAGTTTGATGAAAATATTTCAAATTGTATCTAAAACCAGCACATTGTATGCCATGATTGCATTAATGTACACAGCAATGATTTATTAAAAATTATATATATATATATATTCTATTCTACAAAGTTATATTCTGACCAATGTTATCAATGCAAATGTTTCAAGAGGTTTTTTTCCTTTCTTTTATATTCATGAGTGATAAATTTAACTTGATCTTACTTATTGCTAAAACTTCCTAAGACCACTGAGTAAATGAAATGGTATCCTCACAGAGCCAATGCCCTGTGAAGTTCAGGTCAGACTGACATAATTTTTTGAAGTCTGATGTGAAATCTTCTATAACTCATGAATAAAATAAATTTGGAAAGTTCTATTTCTGAATATTTTATATTCTACTATTTGTTTTAAAACCCTAAAGAAATATTGGTAGCCCTAATGTGATAATGTCTCCATTTGGAATATTTCTGAATTTCTTGGGAGAAAAAAGGAGAAAGGTAAGCCCATTGCTATAGGGCTAGAAAAAGTTGAAACTTACTACATTCAAAATTTAGCATTACTTATTAGTTGAGAATTCAAGATACCTCTAAATTATAGTACTTTTGGGAAAGTGAACCAGGAATTGGCCTGAGATGCCATATCTAACTTGACTAGAGGCAGCACAACTGCTAAGCAAATAAAGTGCACTTTTACCCCCAAGGATCTGGGAAATAAGCGCAAACAAAATAGTCAAAGGCTTGAAATTTAGCCGTGGGAAATTTACTGTAGCTAAATAGAGAAGAAAGTAGTTGATCCCAGGGGACCCACGTAGATGGTAATATAGAATGCAATTAAGAGAAGTGGTAAAGTAATTCACCATCACTGTTTATTTCATCCCGTCACTCTGAGCAAAGGCAGCTGAAATAAGGGAATAGTCTTCTCTACTCCAGTGACTGGGGAATTCAGGGATTTTTCAGCACAAAGACCCATCAGTTGAAGGGCAAAGTGACACAGGATTCAGGGAGATTCATTGGCTAATGGACAGGGGAATAAATTCCCTGTTCAAACCATTGGAAATGGAGTTGCCCTTCAGATAATCCGTATGCCTGTTTCTTTTTTCCATTTTCAATTTATAATAACAATAACGACCTAGACATAGGACATTTCCTGGGCTTTAATGACTGTCTGAGGTTAATGGCCCTCAACTACACCTCAGGCCATCAACCCCTCCCAGCTGGTCATTAATCTCCAGGAAATATCCTGTTCCAGGGTCATTATTGTTTCAATATCAACTATACCTTAAAAGCTTTATGGATCCTACAAATACAGATCTCTCGCCAATAGAGGTTATAAAACCTGTTTAGAATTCTGAAATTATCTTGAGTTTGACCTCTTAGAGATGTTTTCCTCAAAACTAAAATTAGCCTGGGAAAACACTCGACTTTATTTATTTATACTTTCTCAGGAAAAAAAGGTCTATTAAATATTACAAGAACTCAAACAAAAATCAATTAATATTTGGGCGAAAAAGGTCAACTTAAGGGGAGAACCCTGTCTTAAGGGTGAATAGGAGCATAACTCAGCCTTTGAAAACAAATGTCATTTGTGAAATAGCTCCCTACTATGATTTATGTGCTTAAATGTCACCAGATTACATCCCATACATAGAATTTTCAAGATATAGCTAATTCTAAAGTTTCCTCCTCATTTTTTGTGCAATCTATACATTAATATTATTCTATACAAGGAGGGGCTAATACAAGAGTGAAATACAACTTCTGTACAGAGCAGCTATTAATATTCTCATTGAGCAGTAAAGGGAAAGATGGTTATCCATGAAGACTTTGAGATCTAGAGAGCTAATATAAGCAAAGGAGGGGATACGGGGCAAGAAATCTATTGAATGGTAATAAAAATATGCCCCAGTAATCAGGAAAACCATAGCAACATGGGGACTTGGGCAGGCAGGTCCTTGGAAAGATGTGAAAGCATTAGATGAGCCCCAACTTTGGGGAAAAATCAGGATCAGAAATCTATGCATGGAGGTTCTGACAAGAACAGTGTCTAAATGGAGTGTTAGCCACAACAATATTTGCAGGTTAAGATTTCAGATCCTGAAACTGAAGAACAAATTAGGAAACACGCAGAAATGAAGCACAAGTTCAGGTACTAAACCAAGAACACAGAATGAGTGAAAATAGGAAGACAAGCTGTTTTGATCTGCTTGGGCTACTGTAACAAAATACCATAGACTGGGTCACTTAAAAAAAGGAAATTTATTCCTCCCAGTCCTGGAGCCTAAAAGTCTAAAAACAATTTAGGCTGATAAGGACCCTCTTACTAGTTTGCAGACAGCTACCCTCTCACTGTATCCTCACATGGCAAAGAAAGAAAGAGATGTTTGGTATCACTTTCTATAAGAATACTAATTTAAAACACTAGTTAAAAACAAAGAACAGGGGAGGGACACTCATAATGACCATTATGCAGATCTCAGTAATTCTGTCTTCTAGACAAGAAAAGCACTATGCCAGAGAAAGTAGTCAACAGCATCACACTACAGAAACCACAGTTCTGGCTCTTTCAGCCATGAATCCCCATACAGTTTGAGTCTCATTAAGTCCAGCCCAAGTAAAGAGGCAACTGTACATGAGAAATTTCCCACAGAGGGAGTACCTAACCCCCCCATTCCCAGCTGCTCTATTTAAGACTTTCTAGGCCAGATGGCAAGCCCAAACCCACACAAATCTTTGCAAAATAGTCTCTGACTCTGCACACACTATGTGGCTGAGCATCAATCCCAGAGACTTTACTCAGCCTCAGAGCTCAACACCCAAACCTTTCCAACTACAGATTACAAACAATAGTACTGCCCATCCAGGAAAAGCAAACTGCAAGCCTGCTTGATTATAGATGACTACAGAGCCTAGCCAGCATCCCCATATTATGGCAGAGTCTAATCAGTAGTCTCACTGGACCACAGAGCACAGCTATCAATACCATTCAACCTCATACCACAACAGGTTCCTCAGCCTAACTAGAGAACCCACCATCAAGGTTGGCCTTTTCAAGGTTGCTACCAACCATCACAATTACAAGCCTAGAACAGACCCAAATAGCAAAGTTTTCTTGCCATCAAAAACATCTATAAAGACCAGAAAAGGTAAATATCCCTTCAAATGTGTGAGCATCAATGTCAGAACACAAGTGTTATGAAAAAAACATGGAACTATAACACCAACAAAAGAAACTAATAAAACACAAATAATGGCCCCTTCAGAAATTGAGATGTATGATATAACTGACAAAGAATTCAGAATAATCCTCTTAAAAGTTCAAGGAATTATAAGAAATTACAAATGAAAAATTATATGGAATTTGAAAAACACATGAACAAAGTGAGAAGTTTGACAAAGAAATAAAAATAATTTTAAAAATCAAATAGAAATACTAGAGATAAATAATATAACAACTGAACTAAAAACTTCAATTAAAAGCTTCAAAAATAGACTTGATCAAGCAGAAGAAAGAATCAGTGAACATGAAGACAGGACATTTAAAATTACCCAATCCAAAGAGTAAAAAGAAAAACATTTAAAAGAAAAAGGATTACAGAAATTATAGCACAGCAACCTTACTAAAGGATGAGAGGGAAAAAAGTCCTAGAAAGGATATTTCAGGAAGTAGTGGCTGAAATTTTCCCAAATCTGGGGAAAGATAACAACATTCAAGCACAGGAAACTTACAAGTTACCAATAAAGTTCAACCTAAAGAGGGGTTCACCAAGGCACATCATAGCCAAATTATCAAAACATCAAATACAAATAAATTAAAAAATACTAAAGGCAGCAAGAGATAAGAAAGATATCATAATCAAGGGAATCACAATAAGGCTTTCAGTGAGTTTTTCTATAGAAATCCTACAGACCAGGAGAGAGTGGGATGATATGTTAAATGTGTTGAAAGAAAAAAAACAAGAATACTTTACCTGGAAAGCTGCCTTTCAGAAAAGAGGGAGAAATGCACATTGTTCTCTATAATGGTTGCACCACTGTGTGTCTGTGTGCATGCTCACAGAGCCTATGATAAAACACAATGTGTCAGCTGCCAGCCTTGAAAATTCAGATTGGGGACCATTGTTTGGAGCGAGAGAAATAAGTGATGGAATCACATTAGCTTATTTGCTGGAATTCAGTATGCATCCCTTTTATTTATTATTTACAAATAAATAAATATTTTGAGACAGAGTCTCACTCTGACGCCCTCAGTAGAGTGCTGTGGCATCACAGCTCGTGGCAACCTCAAATTCTTGGGCTTGAGAGATTCTCCTTCCTCAGTCTCCCAAGTAGCTGGGACTGCAGGCACCTGCCACAACACCTGGCTATTTGTTGTTGTTGTTGTTGTTGTTGTTGTTGTTGTTGTCATTGTTTAGCTGGCCTGGGCTGGGTTCAAACCTGCCAGCCTCGGTGCATGTGGCCGGTGCTATAACCACTGTGCTAGAAGCTCCAAGCCTGCATTCTTAATTAATAATAAGAATAACTACCATAAAGTAAGCCAGGGACTATGGTAGGTGCTTTCTATTCTTTGTCTTATTTACTCTTCATAAGGATACTATGAAGAGGATGCTGATTTTGACTTCTGTTTCAAAGATGTGAAAACCTAGGTTGAGAGAATTTTAATGACTTGCTTGTGCTGGTAAGTTTCAGATCTTGGATGAGACTCAGATCTCATTCCAAAGCCTGTGCTCTTAATTACAATGCTCTGACAAATTCTCTATCACCCCTTTATCCCAAGGGACCTTTTGAGATACTTGATACTTTTCCCCACCATGATTCTGTGTGCTATAGATTTTATAAAATCAGGTTAATGGAGTGAAGGCAAAGGAGGCAGAGAAAAGATAGAGGATGAACTACTGCAGGCGAGGGCATCAGTGTTCAATACACCATAAGAGAACACATTTGCATTGTGGTTTACAGCTCAGTTACATTAATTTTGAAGATATGAATCAGTTTGTCAAGTGATAAAATCATGGATTTTGAAATACCAAAACTGAGGCCAAGGCCAAGACTCTGAGACTAGCAATGAATAGAAGCACTCTTCACTGGCCAAGACTTAATTGTGTTTGGAGGAGCAAACTGCTCTCCATCTCACTGGCACGCTGTGCTGACTGGTGCCCACAGCATACACTTGCCACTAGCAGACGACTCTTCTCTGTATATGAACACTTATACTCCCACCAATCATGTTTCCCTATGCGTGACAGAGCACTTGTGTTTATTCCCAAACCTTTCTGTGCCAGTTAGTCATGTAAAGTCTACAATTTAATCACATATAAATGAATGGATAAAATGTGAACATCCTGTCCCTGTGAAAATTAGGTTGAATACATTCATAAAGCTCAATGAGTTCCAAAAAAAAAAAAAAAAAAGGAAAAGGAAAGAGAGAGAAAATTAAAAACCATCCCAGAAAAAAAAAAAAAAAAAAAAAAAATATATATATATATATATAAAACCTAGCAAGTGCTAAGATATAGACATTACTCAATAACATTAATAAAATATTCCAGCTATTTAAAAACAATAATAAAAATAAACTAAAAACTTTTCCAGACAATCAAAAGCTAAGATAGTTCATCTCAGCTAGGCCTACTTCACATAAATCACTAAAGAGAGTTTGTTAAGCTCAAAAAAAAGGCTGCTGACAAATAACATAATGAAACATATGAAATTTTTTTCTTTAAGTTTCAATGGCATAAGTAATATGTGATAATACTCAGAGTTCTCTATTATAATAAGGATGATGTATAAAACAATTTTATCCCCACTAAAAGGGTTAAAAAGCAAAAGTACTAAAACAACTGTAGCCACAACAAATTGTTACAATATACAAACTACAAAAACAAATGTAAATTTTAACATCACAATTATAAATGTTGGGGGGGAGTGAAAGTGTAGAGTTTTTGCATGCAATTAAAGTCATGTTATTATCGGTATAAGTAGCCTGTTTTAAGAATAAGATATTTTATGCAATACTCAAGGTAACCTCAAAGCAAAAACGTACAGTTGCACAAAATATTAGAAGAAAGAATTCAAGACACACAATCACCGAAAACCATCAAACTACAAAGGAAGATAGCATGAAAGAAAGAAACAAAAAACTTTCAAAACAAGCAGAAGACAAATTACGAAATGGCAGTAACAAGTCCTTATTTATCACTAATTACCTTGAATGTAAATAGATTAAATTCTTCAGTAAAAGGACCCAGAGTGGCTGCATTGTTTAAAAAAAAAAAAAAAAAACTCAACCGTATTTTGTCTATAAGAGACTCACTTTACTAGTAACAACACATATAGACAGAAAATGAAAGGATGGGAAAAAAATATCCTACACAAATGGAAACCAAAAGAGATCAGAGATAGCTATACCTATGTCAGGAAAAAAAATAGACTTTAAGGCAAAAACTATAAAATGAGACAAAGGGGTTAACTTTGTATTATTATGTATTCTCATGGAGAATACATAATATTAATTGTAAATATATAGGCACCCAACATTGGAGCACCTAAACATGTGAATCAATTATTAAATAATCCAAATGGAGAGAGAAACTATAAAAACAGGGGACCTCAATACGCTACTTTCAAAAATGGTCAGATCACCCAGAGAGAAAATCAATAATGAAGCTTTGGAATCCAATCGCAGTTTAGATCTAACTAGCCTAATAGACATATACAGTCCATCCCACCCCACAGCAGGAGCATACACATTCTTCTCAAATACACATGGAACACTCTCTGGGATAGGTCATACGTTAGGCCACAAAACAAACCTTAACAAATTTAAGAAGCCTGAAATTATGTTAGGGATCTTTTCCAGCCACAATGGCATGAAACTAGAAATTAATAACAGAAGAAATATTGGAAAACACATAAATATGTGGAAATTAAGCAACATACTCCCAAACAACAAATGGGTCACAGAAGAAATAAAAAATGAAATTAAATAATACCTTGAGTCAAACTAAAATGGATACAAAAAATACCAAAACTTGGGGGATGCAGCAAAAGCAGTTCTAAAGAAAAATTTACAGTGATAAACACCTGTATCAAAAATAAGAAAGAACCAAATAAACAATCCAATGTTACACTTCATGGAACTAGAAATAGAAGAACAAACTAAGGCCAAAGTGAGTAGATGGAAATAATAAAGATCAGAGCAGAAATAAATAAAACAGAGGCTAGAAAAAAACAATAGAAAAAAAAATCAATGAAACTAAGAGGATTGGGAGGAATTTAAACAAAAAAAAAAGATAAAACAAAGATGTAAATAAAATTTTTAAAAAGATTTTTAAAAGATCCCTTAGCTACCCTAACTTCCAAAAAAAGAAGGGCTGATCAAATAAATAAGATCAGATATGAAAAGAAAACATTACAACTGTTACCATAAAGATCCAAAGAATCATGAGAAACTACTATGAACAATGGTATGCCAACAAATTGGATAACATTGAAGAAATGGATAAATTCTTAGAGACAGACATCCAAGCTACCAAAGTTGATCATGAAGAAATAGAAAATCTGAACAGATCATCACCAAGAAAACCAATTAAAACTGGACAAAAGACAATAACAGACATCTCTCTCTCTCTTTTATTTACTTGAGACTGTCTCACTCTGTCACCCTGGGTAGAGTACTGTGGCATCATACCTCACAGCAGCCCCATATTCCTGGCCTCAAGTGATCCTCTTGTCTAATTTTTTCTACTTTTAGTACAGACAGGGTCTCACTCTTGGTCAAGCTACTGAACCCCTGAGCTCAACAATCCACCTCTCTCAGCCTACCAGAGTGCTAGGATTACAGGCGTGAGCCACCGCGCCCACAGACATTTCGCAAAAGAAGACACACAAATGGTCAATGAAAATGTGAAAAATGTTCAGCCTCACTAATCGTTAGGGAAATGTAAATTAAAACCACAATGAGATACCACCTCAAACCTGTTAGAATGGCTTTTATCAAAAAGATAAAAGGTAACTAGTATTGGAGATGATTTATAGAAAAGGGAACTCTTATATATTATTAGTAAATTAGTATAGGTATGTGGAAAATGGTATGAAGGTTCCTGGAAAAACTAAAATAAAACTACTATATGATCCAGTAATGCCTCTCTGGGTATATATCCACAGGAGTTAAATCAATAGTTAAAAGGATATGTGCCCTACAATGTTCACTGCACCACTGTTCACAATAGCCAAACTGGGGAACCTACCTGAATGCTCATCAACAGATGAGATAAAGAAAATATGTATATATGTGCAGAATGGAATACCATTCAACCTTAAAAAAGAAAAAAATTCTGTCATTTTTGACAACATAGATGAACCTATAAGACATTACCCTAAGTCAGGCCACAGAGACAAATATTGTATGATCTCATTTATATGCGGAATTTAATGAAGTAAAACTTGCAGATGTGGAGAATAGAATGATTGTTACCAGCAGATGGGAAAGGAGAAGGGGGATAAGGAGTTGTTGATTGAAAGTTGCAAAATTTCAGATAGAAGGAATAGATTTTGAGATCTATTATATAGCAAGGTAACTGTAGTGAGTGATCATGTATTATATATTTCAAAATAAGAACAATTTTTAAGTGTTTCACCATAAAAAATACAGGTAAGTAAGATGATGAAAATGTTCTTGATTTAATCATTTCATACGTATATAGACAGCAAAACATCACTTGGAACCCCATAAATGTATACAATTATAATTTGTCAATCAAAAATAATTTTAAGTAAATAGAGTTGATCCAAGATTTGGAGGGACAATTTCTTCAGAGGTGAATGCTGTGAATCTACACCCCTGAAGGGGAAGGACATGAGGGCTGCCCCTCCAGACCCAGTGAGATGGGAGTGCCAACAGGAAGGGGGAGAGCTGATCTCTCTGTGCTTTAAGATAAGTGAGGTAAGCTAAATAAAGACATGTGCACGTCCTAATCTTCACAACCTGTAAATAGACCTACATAACAAAGGGTCTTTGCAGATGAGATGAAGCATCTTGAAATGGTATTATCTTGGGTTATCCAGATGGGCCAGATGTAACCATAAAAATCCTCATAAGAGGGAGGCAGGAGGGTCAGATTGAGAGAAGGCAGTGTGCCAACGTAAGCACAGGTCCAAGAATCTCAGAGGGATCTGAAGATTCTACATTCCTGGCTTTGACGATGAGGGAAGGGACTGTGAGCCCCTGGAATACAGGTGGCCTTTAACAGCTGGAAAAGGGAAGGAAACAGAATCTTTCCTGGAACCTCCAGAAGGAATGCAGCTGGACTAGCATCTAGATTTTACCCCAGTGAGAGCTGCATCCGATTTCTGACCTCTAAAACTGTACAATGATAAATGTGTATTATGTTAAACCATAAAGTTTGTGATCATTTTTCACAGTAGCCAGAGGAAACTGACCCAAGAAAAAGGTTTTATGAAGCCCACTAGGGGAGCTTACTATGTGTCCTCCAAATCTTAAGGGACAGTGGGGATTGTTGTCTGACTCTCACCTGAAAAATCCAAGGGCATGATACAGTCTAGTTCATAGCTTTGATGGTAGAGAAAACACTTGGAATTGGCCTGCATCCCACAACCTGTTTAGACAAAAAATACGTGTGTGTCTTGCCAGCAGAGGACTGTCTTAGGTCTCATTCACAAGAGCCACCTGCAGGTCCAGATTCATGGTCATGGGACTCGGGTCATCACATAGGGAGCAGCATTTAGAAAGAATTTGGCTAGAAATGAGCAAGGGGCCCTGCATGTTATTTCACTGAATCCTGCAAATTATGTGGCCAGTCCTGGCCACCGAGAAAGGTAAGAGTTCAACAAAGAGAAACTGGCAGAATGCAAAAGTCTTAATGACTGAGAGAGAAGCAAGTGAAGAGCATTAGAGCGGCTGTTGCCTGGGTCAGGGCTAGAGATCTCACTTCTGTCGTGATGCATGAATACAAGCGTCCACATGAGAAAACATCAGGCTGCAACACCAACCAGGCCCTAGGGAACTAGTACCCTGTTTTTAACTTGCCTGGCACAGCAGTGTCAGGCAAGTTTAAGAAAACTTTAAAATCCTCCCACCTAGTAGGTATATGAAAACTCATGGCTAGCTTGGCAGGAGGGCAGAGTGGACATACTTACCCAATGTACAAAGAGGTAAGTTCACAAAGACCCCTTCCCCCGTTGTAGCCTTTCTGCCCATATTAGGCCCCAGCTGCAAGACAGCCAAAGCCTCATTCTACACCAAGTTCAGATTTTGACTCTAGCCTGACACCAGACCCTGTTACTGCTAACTTGGGATATTGCTTTTTGCCTGGAAGTAACCAGAAAAAGTCATGGGATTGTAAAATATCCCTTTGGAAGGAGAATAGGCCCCGATGAAAAAAGTTTTAAAGAGCAATGGAGGCCCAAACTGTCTATGGATTAGCACTTGTTCAAGGCAACAATTATATAAACAGGTCAAAGTGATGGAGTCAAGGATAAATCCTCTCATTGCAAGTCTGATAGATATTGTGCGCATAGAATATTCAGTACTGCCTTTATCAACCAAACAAGAATAAATAACATAAAGAGGGGAAATTCCCAAACATACAATTTCCAATAGGAAATAAACACAGGATAAAAACTTGTACACATGCATCATGGCATCACCCTCTACTCCATGTCCAATTATTATGTGTCAATGAAAAATAAAATAAATTCTTTTTAAAAAAGAAAACAAAATAAATAAGTAAATTTCCAAATGCACTTTTTTTGTTGTTGTTGGGGAAAAAACAACAACATTAAGCCTCCATTCTAAATGGAAACCCAATGTCATACATCTTCTCTAGATGTCTGATGTGACTGTACAGTGTGGAATATGGACAAACACTGGGATGAGGAGGGGACCCCTTCCTCTATCCACCTTCCACTGACCCAGAATTCTCTCTCTCAAACACAGTGACTATGCTATCCTTCTGCTTAAACGTCTCCAGTGTTTCTTCAGGGGCTTGCAAGGTGAAACCTTGCGGCTTGAGTACATGCATGTGGCATCCGTCAGCAGATATAGCTGTCCCTTCCCCACCATGCCAGGTCACATGCACTCGTAGAGCTCTGATTTCCAACTGCACAGTGTTTGCTACATTCACACTCCCCAGCATTATTACCAACATAATATTTTTCTGTAAACCAAGTAATGTTTTTACTTAAATGATTCTCATTCTAAACAATATCTTTAAATCCATTTCTAATGTGCTACCTATAGTTTTACTAAATATTTAACTAATACAATCAAAACTCATTTTTAGAGAACGGAGTCACTAACGGCCAGGGGGGAATATGCCCACGTTTTATTGTGACTACTGCGATACATATCTCACCCATGACTCTCCATCTGTGAGAAAAACACAGCAGTGGGAGGAGGCACAAAGAGAATGTGAGGGAACTATCAGAAATGGATGGAAGGGCAGGCCCCGAGCCCAGCTGACAAAACAGTGGCTGCATTTCAACAAGGAAAAATACCTCCTACTCCCTTTCTCTGCTCCTCTTCCTGCAGGGGTGATGATTCCACCTCCCCCCAATCTTCTGGGTCCTCCTCATCCTGGCATGATACCAGCACCACACATTGGGGGCCCTCCCACGAGACTGATGATGAGTCCTCCTCCTCCTGGGATGATGCCAGGGGGACCTGCTCCTGGAATGAGGCCACCCATGGAGGTCACACACCAATGACAGCTGGGCCCCCAGTGATGAGACCTCCTGCTCGTCCCACGATGGTGCCCACTCGTCCTGGAATGACTCAACCAGACAGATAAGAATAGAGGGGAGTTTTCTTTATGTCAGTTTTATGTTACTTGTTCTACTTCACCAGGAGATAATGGTGCTGTGACGCTGGGTGTTTTCTTAATAGCATGATAAGGAAAACTTGCTCCCCCTTCTTATTAGAGAGTAAGAATAGTTTTGAAGGGAAGAAGTGAAACCAAAAAAGGGGCAGTTTTCATTTGTATTGTGAAATGTGAAAATAAAATTGTTAACTGTTAAAAAAAAAAAAACAAAAAACATGGATGTTCATCGTGTGTAACCGATAGGGAGAGAAACAAGGACAATTGTCCTGGCTTAATCCTCAGAGCACAGACTGTGGCTCCCAAACTTTGGAGGACAGTTCAGGAAAAGCTGATGAAGACCTTGTTCCAAATATGTCACCAAGATCAAACAACATCTTAATAAATACCGCAACTCCAAGATGGCCGATAAAAAACACATGGATTGACAGTTACGTGTGGAGAGAAACTCCAGTGTGTGTCAAAGACGGGAAAGGGAAGAAACCGAAATGGTGACAGTGGGTTATCCTCGGCTGATGACCCGAGGTGATTTACTTGCTTTGTTATCTGTGCTTTTCTGTAAAGTAAAAATAGCACACTTGTGTAATTCCTCATGTTTTGTTTTCTGTGAGTCATGCAGGTTGTACATTGCATTGTGACAAACAGGAGAGAAGGAGATGGCTACCTGCGCCTGGTGACGGTGGCCACCTACTTTTACAGACACTCTAAACAGGACAATTTCCTGTTACTCCTAAGATAATGTCGATTTTGGCCATATGTCTTGGAAGACTGGAACTCTGCCACAGACTCTATTAAACAAAAAAAAGACTGCAGCTGCAGCCATTAGAACAACTCAGCCAATTAAAGAAGTCTCCAAAGTGTAACAGTGTTGCCCTTCAGAAAGGCCAGTGTGGCAAGACCAGAAAATGAGGACAACTCTATTAGACCAATGGCACATCCCAGCATCTTGAAACAGGTAAATCTGTTTTGTCCCCATGCACAGGAAGACACAATAAACACGGCTGCAGAGTAAGTTATGCTGCCTCATTACCAGCCATCGGGCTGTCCTGCGGGGACCCCCATCCGAAGCTGGGAGGGGAGGCTACTAATTATCATGCCAAATTAAGCCTTGATTATTCCCCAAGAGACACCTATTAATTGGGCTGCTACATTACATAACAGTTTTGCACATTAATAATTGAGTTGCAATGACTTGATTTTCTCCTTGTAAATGTGATTTATTTTTCACTCTTCTAGTTTCAAGTTGCCCCGTCATCGAAATTGGGCTCTGGGAGCCAGGAAAGCTACGGTGGTTGTGAACTTAAGGAGAGGAATTTGAGTTTCACCTGCTCACAGAAGCAGCAAAAAGGTATACAGCAAAAACTCGGTCACCCCAAAGATAGCACAATGTTAGCCACACATGCTGAGCACCCGTTTTTTTTTTTTAATAGGGGTGAAACGTGGTCAACTATTGTCCATTTAATAATTTTCACCTTCCTTTTTTCTCATAGATGAGATATAATCTATTGTGTTAGCTTTGTTGCTACTTTTTTGAGCATTTTCTTGTTCTAGACCGTTGATCGTGTACGTTGCAGAACCCCAGATCTAAAAGCAACCACTTCTCCAAGAAGCCATCGTTCCCTTTATAGAGAAATGGCACTGGAAACCAAGATCTGGGCACTGAGCATGCTCATTACTGCTGGAGTGTTGCTACTTCCAGGACCTATCAGCTGACAGAGCACAATGGACCTCTGTGTACTGATCTGTGTCTGTAGACAGTCTATAACTATTACTATCCTTCACCAGCTGTGTCTGCATCAAGCTAAACATGAGTTCACACTGATGCCAAGTTTCAGTCTGTCCTGATCTAGATCACTATCATCCTCTGCCCTTGGCTCATCTGTACCTCCCACCTCAAATAGGGAGCAACCTTCGCCCAGTATGTTTGGAGTAACCTCACTGGAGCTGCATTCCCACTAAGAAAGCCAACCCATTTGTTCATCTGAAAGGCCTGTGGAACCATCCAGAAATGACTGGGTTTGGTTGACCACATGCATCTCACTGAAAGGGGCCAGGACCACACAGTCCTGGTGCTTCCTAATTACTGACCATCAAGCTGGCCAGTGCATCTGGTTGGGACATTAGAGGAAAAAAAAAAAAAAAAAAAAAAAAAAACACACATATCACTCCAGTGTTCCAAATGAAAGTTAAAAAAATAGCCATGAATTAGTGTCATGCCAAATAAAGAATCTGGCACGATTTGGATAAGTTAAATCTGTAATTTCTTTAAAAAAACAAAATTGAAAGCCAGAAACAGCAAAAAGAGCAAGAAACTGAAGGCAAAACAAACCCAAAACTGCAGCCAAGAAAAGATGATGGAACGCAGGAAGAGGTTGAGAAAAGAACACAGCGAAATTAAATGAAGCTACAGTTCTTGGGAAGGTTCTCCAAGACCAGATGGCAAAAGGAGTGATTTATGCCTTTATATATTTCTGCAATACTGAATGTTCCAAAATAATATATGGATTTAGGATAAATAGGCACTAAGCAAGCACTCCTGTGCTCGCTCTCTGTCCCTCCCTTCCCTTCCTTACCCCCTCCTTCCCTCTCACCCCTGTGCCTCCCGCCCCCCCCCAGCTTGGCTCCAGCTAGGTGAGGGAAAGCAGCCGTATTATAAATTATAAACCGCCTGTATGTCTGCCTCCAACAGCTCCCAGACCCAAGAGGAGTGTAGAATACGGAGGCAGCTGCGATGGCCTCCAGGTCTGCTGCTCAGCCTGCTGTGAGGAGGGGAGTCCCCAACCCAGCAAGAGAAGTGAACAGAAGTCAGGACAGCAGCACCGCCTCCTGCTTGTCTGCCTATGCCTGGAGGGTCAGCTCCTAATTCTGAGACATCATGTCCACAAGGGGTCTGAATTTCTGTCTCAGCCCAAGAAGTAACACTCCACAGCTGTGTAGAGACAAGACAAGCCATTCACTGGGTGGTTCTGCCACCTACTAGCTGTGGGAAACTTAGGCAGGTCTCTCACTTCTGCATGACTCCATTTCCTTATTCACAACATGGGGATGATGATAATATTAACACCTGTCCCAGAGGGCAAGTAGGAAAATGAAATGAATTAAAAATTTAGAAGAGTAAGACCAGGGTCTGGCATGACAGAGTCCCTCAACTTGGAGGAGCTAGAGAAGGAGGGGGATTTAGAGGCAGAGCAGTGGGCAGGGGTCAGAGGGTGCAAATCAAGTGGGCAGTTGGGACCTTCAAAGGTCCCTTTGCTGGAGGGCGAAGCTGAAGTGTCATTTATCTGAGGGCTACAGTAGGTAGCCTCGGAGATAACAGGGGAAGTATTTAGAACACTGGCCTTACTTACCAAAAAGGGTTCATGGAGATAGCTGTCAGGAGCTTGGACTCTAGTGAGGACAGATTTAGATTTGGTTGCTGGTCTTGAGCCTTGATCTGTTTGATCTACTTTTTAATTTTTTATTATTATTATTATTATTGGGGATTCATTGAGGGTACAATAGATCAGGTTACACGGATTGCATTTGTTAGGCAAAATCCCTCTTGCAATCCTGTCTTGCCCCCAAAAGGTGTGGCACACAGCAAGGCTCCACCCCCGCCCTCCTTCCCTCTCTCTGCTCTTCATTTCCACACCCCTCCCTCCTTCTTTCTCTCTCTGCTCTCGCCTTCCCCCACCCCCACGGTGTCCTTGAGTCTCACTCTGTCGACCTAAGTAGAATGCCTTAGCATCAGCCTAGCTCACAACCACCTCAAGCTCCTAAGCTCAAGCGATCCTCTTGCCTCAGCCTCCTGAGTAGCTGGGACCTTAGCCACATGCCACTATTCCTGGATAACTTTGCTATTTTTTGTAGAGATGGGGTCTCACTCTTGCTCAGGCAGGTCTCAAGGAGCCCTCCTGCCTCTGCCTCCCAGAGTGCCAGGGTGACAGGTGTGAGCACTGTGCCTGGATGAGCTACATTTTCTTATGTATAAAACGGAATTAGGAATGATATCTATTTGCACACTGATGCTGCTAAGAGTTGGAAACAACGCAGATGAATGAACAAAACAAGATACCCCCATACGATGGGATATGATTCGGCCTGGAAAAGGAAGGGAGACTGACACGTGACACCACACGGAGGGAGAACCCGGAGGACATTATGCCAAAGGCAATAACGCAGATTCAGAGAACATACGTGATGTGATCCCCTGACACAAGTCACCTAGACGGGCCGAATGCTGAGTAGCAGAAAGTAGAACGGTGGCTGCCAGAGGGTGGGGTGGGGGACAGGAGAATGGGGAATTGGTGTTTAATAGGCACCAAGTTTCAGTGTGGGAAAATTAAAAAGTTCCACAGAAGAGTGGTGGAGATGTTTGCAGAGCCACCTAAATGTACTTAACACCGATGTCCACCTAAAAAGAGTCAAGGTGGCAGATTGTGTGTGTGTTTTACCACAATAAAAAAATAATTTTAGAAAATATGAAGGCTAAAACAAAAAGAAAAAGGAGAGAGAAATAGAGAATGATATCTGCTATGTACGTTTTTTAAAAAAGGATTATTATTATTGAGCAATTATTCTGTCCAGTCATGGGGCTGAAGACTTTAAATGTATAGCCTCATTTAGTCCTGGTGACAACCTCTTGAAGGATGGAAGAGGCTGTCCTTCCTCTTCATGGCATCAGTCAGATGGTGGGGACATAGAGGTGAATGACCAGGTCAAAGCAGGATGAGGTACCCCTCTGCGGGGAGTGCTGTCAGTAAGTAACCCACTGTCACTCCTTCAGGGTCCCCTCAGCTGCACAGAGCCCCCTGGCTCAAGGTCACTCCCCTCCCAGGGCAGGCTGCACCCAAGGACCAAGAGATGGGGGATACAGCCCTATCCATTTCAGCCCAGGGAGGGAAAACGCTGAGGGAATATTCACTTTGGGGCTCCCTGCTGGGTCAGCGGAGGGAGGCTTTCCTAACAAGGTCTGTACCCCTCTGTTTCACCGACCTGGGCCCTTCTCCTCCGTAAGCATGCTGCACCCCAAGTGCCTCTGGAGCATCTGTGAACCCAGCCTGCAACAATGGCTAAGTAGCCCCTGGATGCGACTAGCAAACAGGGCAAAGAGGATATCCAGGAAATTAAAAACATACGTCATCACTCAGTACATGGTTCATTCTCAGTGTCAGTACCCTAAGTACTTGTTTGCTAAGGTACTGTACAGAAAATGTGGTAAAAAGAGTTATGATGAAATTTGGAGTTTTAAGAAACTGTTGTTTTACTAGATGCCTGAACTTGGGGAATCCACTTCTGGTTATGTTTGTACAAGCGTGGGACTGGCTGTATTTCTCATCTCAACAAGCCTTGGATTCAGCTGCTGAGAAAGTCCTGAGACAAAGAGGAGGAAGAGGCATGGGGCCTCTTTCCATATTCCCCACCAGAGTGAAAAATGGAGTAAGTTCCCCAACTCCGGCTTCGATGATGGAACAAATCAAATACCTCTCCCATTTCTAAGTACCTGCCTGGTGCACTGCAGGACTGTGTGGGTAGGGGAGGAAGGCTGATTTGATGAGAGAGAAGTTCACGGCTTTTCTTACCAGGTGTAACAGACAGAAAAGATACCCTGAAAACATTTATGACAGCTTGCTCATCCACATACCGGGGAAAATTATGTTTTGACTCAATAACTCAGAACAATTTACACCTGTCCACCAATTGAACATTGCCTCTGAGCCCAAAAGAAATGGCTGGTAACAAAATAGCTATCCTTAGTGTCCAGACCACTCATTTGGCCTCATAGACGACTAACTACCCTGAGTTTTCCTTCACTGTACCTTTAAGCGTTCCTGTCTTTATGTCTCATTTTTCCAAACAGATTGTAAACTCTTTCAGGGCAAGGGCCATGCCTGATGGTTCATTTGATGTCCCAGAGCATCAAGCCAGTGCCTTGTCCATAATTAGACGGGAGCAGGGGTTGACTGACAGATAAGTATCCATGCCACAAAAACACACTTCCCATCGTCCAGCTTAAAGAGCCCATCCGTCTGTCACGACGTATCATTCATTTGCTGTTTATTCACAGCGTGTCTCACCGGTTGGCGTTTACAGGCCACCAGACACATTATATGATGTGTTGTAGTCAAGAGACTTAATATCGCCAAAAATGGCTTGGCTTTTAAACGCAGGCTTCTCCTGCAAAGGCAGACAGCGCCTCTGAACTCTCTGAAAGGTACTGCTTTTGCATAGAAGTCCCTGCATATCATGATCGTGATTGAGAGTATCTTAGTCACTAAGCCTGACAGTGGTGCTCATCCCTACAGAGATATTAAACGATCATAATGTAGGGGTGATTACTACAGAGGGAAAACCTGGAAACAGTGACCATGAAGAGAGTTCAAGGCTAACACAGACCCAGGACAGGAGTCTGTATGCTGTCTTGCAGACTGATAAAATGTTTTAAAAACTGACAAGGCAGGGATCAGTGAATGTGATGATGGCTCCATGCTGTGAATGTCACTCACCCACCTACTCCAATCCATAGATAGCAATAGAAATGTCTTTTTTTTTTTTTTTTTTTGTATTTTCAGACATAGTCTTACACTGTTGCCCTAGGTAGAGTGTTGTGGTGACATAGCTCACAGCAACATCAAACTCCTCTGCTCAAGTGATCCTCCTGCCTCAGCCTCCCAAGTAGCTGGGACTACAGGCACCCACTACAATTCCCAACTTGACTTTCTTTTTCTTTTCTTTTTTTTTTTTTGCAGTTTTTGGCTGGGCTGGGTTTGAACCCACCACCTCCAGCATATGGGGCTGGTGCCCTACTCCTTTGAGCCACAGGCGCCACCCTTGTCTTTCTGTTTTTAGTAGAGACAGGCTCTTGGTCTTGCTCAGGCTGGTCTCAAGCTCATGAGCTCAGGCTATCCACCTGCCTCAGCCTCCTAGAGTGCTAAGATTATAGGGATGAGCCCCCATGCCCTGAAAACTGTCCACTTTCAATACTTTATACTGAGAACTATCCCATGTTCTCTGCCTCAATCTCATTTTCACAACCACCACCCCACATTCTAGAGTGCATAGACATACACCGTATTATAGATAAGGGGAGGAAATGTTATAAAGAGTCCAAAATGTCCCCTAGGGTCCTATCAACTAGAATGTGGAAGCTGGAACTCAGTAGTGCAGAATGGGATCCCAATGTTTGGATCCTATGCTAAAGAAGTCAGACCATGGGGGAGGGAAGGCAGAGAAGAATAAAAACATAGGATTTGAGAACGGCTTGGTGGGAAGCAGGTAGGAGATGCTGAAAATAGCATAGAATAATAACGTGATTCTAACCAAAAAGGGGTGGTCCTGCCACGTCTGCCCTGGTGAATAACAGATGGGGAAGAGGCATGTTAGACCCTACGGGGCCCCAGAAAATCCTAATTGATGATGATGACTTCAGAGGAGCAAACAAAGAGACAAAAGGAAGAGATAAGCGCACATGGGGACAGATGGGGCCAGCCCCAGGAGAGACACTGACAGCAGTGATTTGGGTTATGGCTGCCAGAGGAAGACTTCAGAAGAATGCTCCTACTTAGGTGTCCTGAGTTTGTGTAGCTGAACCACCCACTGTGTTCTCTAAAAAGTTGTGTTTGAGGATTAATGCAGCTACTCCTACATTCTCATAAACTTTAGAAAAAAGCTCTTGTTTCAGTGCAAACATAGATTAGCCTCTCACCCTTGGTTTAGTTTCTAATGCCGCCATCCTTGACATCATGGTATACACATGATTCAGTTGTCAAATGGAAATAGGAAGGAAAATAAAATTTTAAGGGAGTTGGAAGAAATGTTCGTGGATTTCTGGCTTCTAGCTCCTAATTTATGAGTAACAAAATGCATATTTTATGATCTTAAAAGAGCTGAAATCACTGCAGATTCACGGACTGGGTGCTACGGGATAAGTGACAATTCTACTAAGTTCAATTACTGAGGAAGGTGATGAGTTTGATCAATTAGGACATAATTAATGGGTATCTATCACAGGCCAATCAACATTCTGGTTGGTTTCTTAAGAGAAATAGAACAGAAGTGGTTTTGTGAACACAACCTATGCTTGGCTTTTCTGGTGTCTGTGGTAGTCTGATGTCCTTAGACGTGGGTCATCTGGGGAGATTGTCTAATATCAAGTATTGGTCTTCTGGTGTTTGGACTTCCCGTTATGTGTTTGTCTTCCTACTGTAGACAACAGCCTGTTTGGGGGGAGAAAGGATCCTCCTTTACCTCCAGAAATGAGCAGAGGACTTTGGCTTGGTGCTTCAATATAGTCTTTCCATCCATGTAGAATTGGCTCAGAGGAAAGCACTTGACCCAAGATATTCCACTGTGAACGCATCATGTGGCTACTCGGAGGACACAGATATATGCTAAGGAGATACTAGATTCTGGTTAACATTACATTTTTGGGTTCCTTAATTCCTAAAATCAATACCACTTGGACATTTCCTATAAACCAATATATTGCCACTTACACTTACATCAGTTAGAGTTGGGTTTCTGTCACTTATACCCAAAGGATCTTGGAAGGACAGAAAGTTCCATATGACTTTCTCTGGCAGGTACAATGAACAAAGTCAAGTATCAAGGATAAAGTGGGTAGAAAAGGACATAAGATGTGGAAAAGTTAAAAACTTGGTACATTGTTAAAGCTACCACTATAGTAACCACAATCCAGTATTATTATCATCAAAGTAATAGCCTAATTTCTCTGGTCAACCCCTGAACATCTTCAAAGACTTCACATATATATATGTGTGTGTGTGTGTGTATACACACACACATTCATACACGCATACATGTGTGTACATATATGTATATATATAATTTTTAACACACGTAAGTGTGTATATATATAAATTTTTTAACATATATGTATGTATGCATATATACATACACATATGTGAAAAAGTTCATATATATACACACGTATGTATATCAACATGCATATATACACATGTGAAAAATTCACATATATACACACATGTATGCATATCAATATGCATATATACACATACATGAAAAATTCATATATATACACACACATACATGTGTGTACATATATGTACATGTATGTATATATTATATAATTTTTTCACCCACACGTGTGTATATATGAATTTTTAAATGTATATGTATGTATGCATATATACATATATCAATATGCATATATACATACACATATGTGAAAAATTTCATATATACACACATGTTTGAATATTTTTCACACCTAACAGGAAATTCTGAAGGCAAAAGAATGAATATTGCATTCAGCAAGCATTAGTTTAAAATGCTAAGCTTTTCTTTATGGAAGTTTTTAAATGCAGTCACTTTTTTTTTAATGCAGTCACTTTTGATTTAGTACAGAATTATAATCAACTAGAGGCTACAGGCATTTTAGACTGCTGGAGTTTATTTTGGGAGTTTTGCAAGACAGCAATCTTCATTTCTTAAACATGTGCTATAGTAAGACAAAATACTATTTCTCAGTACAGCACACCCTTAAAGAAAATCATTGTAAATGTTATTCTACCTCTCACCTCTTTTTCTCTGCAAAACTACATACTCCAAACATAGGAACGGCAAACTCCATTTCCAAAGGTTTTGTAAGTTAAACAAGCCAAGGAAATTATGTGAAAAAAAAATCCCCTTTGAGATATAAAAATGTTCATATCTGAATGAGACTTAACAGATAGCAGAAGGGAATACAGTGAAATATTTGATGAAGAGAAGTAATTATCAGTTATGAATGAGGAAGCTCAGTGTTTTCCTAAATTACTCAAATTAAACCTCAAATAAATATTTGAAGTTCTCCATCTAATTCCACTACAATGAAAAATTGAATCTCATTACCTTTGGATTTACATCGACTCTAATTTCAAAGATTATATTTATTTCAGAAGGGATGATAAAGCATTTTTCACCATGAAGAAAATGGTTTGAAGTTTCAATAAGGAACAATACACACTGCATATTAAAGAAAGTGTTATTCTAAAACTTTTTCTCAAAGAAAATTTTAAAGAAAAAGTCAGGAATTTTGCTTAGCTCAGAGACAAAAATTTATAATGTAAATGTCCGTAGTTCAAACAAATGATCATTATGTATCTGTAACAGAAGTACAAACAGATATTGCATACCTCAATTTAAATTTCCCTATTATGTAAACTAGAGGGTATTATTCCCTTTACAATATTCCTAATTTTACAAAATTCTCTGTGTAAAATCCATTTAGTAATGAGCTTCCCCATGTATTCTACCTGTAATTTAATTCAATTTTCACAGTTTTCTAGATTCAACAATTGCCTCAAGCAAGGTAAACTTCTTTGTCAGTTTAAGTGAACACCCAGTAAAAATCAAATAAGTCTAAGTCTGTACATGTCTTGAAAAGCCTACTGCAATAGGAGTTATCAAAAGAATAGTCAGTTGTCCACTATTTTTACCATATCCAATTTCCTTCCATAACTTTGTGGCCTATGGAGACATTCATCCCGAATCCCCCTTTGGATTTCAAGCAGGGGAAAAAACAAACATACAAACAAACAAAATAGGATGTTATAATGAAAATATCAAAGAAATTTTATTTACTTTTGCTACAAGAAGGAGGCATAAGATTCACCATTATTGAACAACTTTCCCAAAGTGAGTAATAGTCATTTTCATTTAACAAATATTGAGTATTAGCTATATGCAAGACAACATGGTCATTTTTACAGGGATATTCTCCTTGGAGAAAAATAAGGTTCCAAAGGATGGCAGCGCCCGTAGCTTAGTGGGTAGGGTGCCGGCCGCAGACACCCAAGCTGGCAGGTTCGAACCCAGCCTGGGCAGCTAAACAACAATGACATATCACAACAAAAAAAATAGCTGGGCACTGTGGTGGGCACCTGCAATCTAATCCCAGCTACTTGGAAGTCTGAGGTAAGGGCATCACTTAAGCCCAAGAGTTGCAGGTTGCTGTCAGCTGTGACACCATGGTACAGTACCGGGGGCAAGAAAGTGAGACTCTGTCTCAAAAAAAAAAAAAGATTCCAAGGGTTATTTAGAATGCATATCATTCTTTATCTCATGCTTGTAAATCTATAACAGGCGGATGGACTCAGGGTACTGAGAAATTTTACAGTAAAGAAACTTGTTAATCCAACACAGCTAACGCTTAACTATAATACTCTATTTTTTTCTTTTTAATAATACCCATTAATATCTACTCTTGTCTCAACAAGGGTTTTCTGAAATATCAGTCATCTAAAAGATAGATTATCCTCTTCATACTCATTTAAAGCCTGCCTGATTTAATATCAAATCTATTCTTGTAGCTTTTATAATGTCTAGCTGTTATTTTTACACTCCACCAAATGCTTGCGCCTGTAATGATACCTGTGGTTTGGAACTTTATGTAATGTCTGTTAACAAATCTTTAGTCCTACTTAGCAAGAATGCCCTCTCTCATCCACTCTCTTCCCCAGGCTCTAGGGCTGAGGCTCTAGACCAAGTCTCTCTGGGTAGTGCATTCTGTCACAGTGACTATAGCAGAGGAAAGCTCTTGCCTCAAATTAGCCAAAATGAGAAACTCATTCAGAACTCTGGAACTTCAATTCTATAACTATTATCAATGGAGTTGCTGAGAGAATACGATAGAGCTAACAGCTCCTGGTGGCCAAATTACTACCACAGGGGAAAACAGCAATTATGAAACCGACATAGAGAAACACGGATCCATAGGAGAGGGGCAGGTGTGTGACTCAGATTTACTGTATCTCAGTGAGTAAAGAGGACCTTGGTGGACAGAACGCTTAAGCAGGGGTGTCCAACCTTTGTTTTTCCTCTGCTACATATTGGAAGAATAAGGGTTGTCTTGGGCCACACATTAACTACACAAAGACTAATAAAAGCTGATTAACAACAACAATAACAAAACTTCATCAGAAAATCAGCATGTGGCCTTCAGGACACAGGTTCAACACCCCTGGTAAGGAACAATTAAGATGAAACTAAAATATTTTAAAATTTCCTTGAGCCAGTTAATTTCTTGATATTCAAATTATCCATTTTCCCTTTATATCCAAATAAATTTTCCATCTGATAAGACAGCCCAGTTACCTCTTCTTGTTGCTGTAATGGAATTTGGATGCAAACTGAGGATATAATCTACATAATTAATCTGTCCCAATTCCAAATGCTAGATAATCTCTTAAAATTTTTGTCATGATAAATAGGATAGAAAATTAATTCACATCTCCCAGCTCCTACTCCAATTTAACAGAAACTGGAAAATTGCACAATGGATAGAACATTGACAATATGATACGACAGTAGCCAAAAAAGGATTATTTAATAAGAGCAAAAAAAACAGATAGCAGAGGCATTGGGATCATAATCAAAAAATGAAATTCTTTTCTGAGTCTGCGGGTCAAATCAGAGACATTTGTTTCAAACATTTCACCTTCTGGGCAATGACGTGCACATATTTATATGTACTTATTACAAAAGAAAACTAAACTCATCACAAAGTAATCTTTAAAATCACCTTGGTTTTGTCATCTGTAAGATGGAGAAATAATAGTATATACTTTGCATGGATAAATAGTAAATGAGATTATGCACATAAAGGATCTAATGTGGTACGTGGCACATTGTAAACAAAAGTGTGAGGTAATGTTGGCAGTGGGGATGGTAGGGACAGCTGCTGCTGATGATGATGGTGGTGAAGCCTTGAGAAAGCCAGTTATCATGATGATGATACTGGTGTCAGAGGTGGTTTTGAATGGGTTGGAAAGGAGAGAAATTACTCTGACTTGCAGGGTAGGTGGCGTTTCAACTACATGTGGTTAGGGGGGAGCACATTTCCATTGTAAGAAGCAATAGGAGAAAAGGTGTTCAGAGGGGAAAGTGGGTGAAGTTGGCAGGTAACTTTCTTTTCTAGAGCGTAGATGAATCAATAACCTAAGTGGGAATAATTGTGGAGAGGAACCAGGAAACCAATGTGAGCTGTTTCTTTCCTTTGTTAGGCCATGGGTCATTGAAAGTAGTTAAGTATTCCAATATTTTAGAAAGAATAATATACTGGTAACAGGTAGGATGGATTGAAGTAGAAGGAACTCTAGACAGAAAGATCAGTTAGCAAAGGACTTCAAGGATGTAGGTAATAAAAAGGAGGGCAGAAACACTACATTTACTGAAAATCCTATCTGCTGCGTACACGTTGGCAAGATTTGAATTCAAACCATAGCTCAGACGCATAATGAGTAGGTCATTGCATTAGTTTCTGCTTGCTGCTGTAACATGCTATCTATAACTTAGTAGCTGAAGATAATCACAAATTTATTGTCCTGTAGTTCTCTGTATTAGAGGTTTGACATGTATGTCACTGGACTGAAGTCAAGCTGTTGATGGACAGTGTTCTTTTTGGAAGCTATAGAAGAGAAATCCATTCACTTGCTTGTTCCAGGCTCTAAAGGTCACCAGCAGTTCTTGGCCCACAGCCCCTTCCTTCATCTTCAAAGTCAGAAAGTAGCACCTCTTTGACAGTTCGTCCATTGTCACTTCTCCCCTCTGACCAAGGACAGGGACTCAGCTTTTAAGAACCTATGTGATCACATTAGGTCCACATGGATAAGTAAGAATAATCCCCACATCCCAGGGTCCTTAACTCATCATATTTGCAAAATCCCTTGGCCACGTACAGTAGCAAGCCCACAGGTGCTAAGGATCAGGATGTGTGTACATTTTGGAGGAACTGTTATTCTGACTGCCACACTCATTTCACATCTGTGGGCCCAGATCATCTTAAACAGTGAGGACACACATTCTCACTTCCTGGGGTTGATATAAAGATTACATGGAGTGATATGTATGATACTTATAATATGATACCTGCTACACAGCATTTACTCAGATTGTTTTCCATCTTCCAAACCTGAGTGGCAGCCACAAAATTAATAAATAAATATGAACAGATGCCAAAGGTACAGAGGAAGTAGAACTAATAGGTGTTAGAAGTGACGAGCTTGGATTGGGAAGGTGGAAATGGAGAGAGAGGAGTGAAGAATGACAGCAAAATAAGCATTCTTAAGCAACAGTTATGATTATTACAGGCTTGAAGCTCCACCACTCCCAACCCCCTGCAGTATATGTACACACACACACAGAGTTGCTCTGTATAAACACAGGGGGCATTTTATAGGGGTAGGGAATCGTTTTCTGATGGGCGTGATATCTAGCTCTATCCCAGCTAATAGCAAACACGTTTAGATACAGAAGACACGGCTGGGAGATTTCTTTTCCAGAATTCTATAATTCCCGTTTACTCTTCCCAACACCTCTCTAAGCAAAGTGGCATGGCCACGTTCCCAATCAGAAGGAACATGATGTAACATGAATACCAAAATGAACGGATACTGCCTCTCACTCTACAAATATGAAAACATTTCACTTCCTGTTGATGGCCAACCAACCTCATCACGGGTTGACAGATTTAGCCGGAGGTGAAAATGAAAACCCAACCCTGCCAATTTCCCTGATTATGTTTCAGAGTCCAAGGGGGGAGGAATTCAGTAATGTGAATTTATAGGAAGGAAAATGATGGCCTCGAGATAGTGCATTTCTTGGCTCACAGTACATCTAAAGTCAAGAAAAACAAACTTGACGTATTTTGGAGCTGGAAATACCTTTTTCTGATTCAACCCACTTTTTACTGTACTATGATTGACTAAAAACAGAGCTTTATGGTTTTCAACCAACCAATCAATCCATCGGTGCTTAGTCTTAATGATGATACATAAGATCAGCTTAGCATCTAATTATTATGGTTTTGAAATGATAATCTCTGAAGTTTTATCTGCCTTGCACTTACGTATCATTTCAAACCAAATAGATTGATCTTTTTCTCTTTCTTTAATGTTAAACTATCTTAGGCAAACCACTGTATATTTTAAATAGTCCCTCCATTTTTTAAAAATGTGATGATCTTTTATATGATTTTTTTGTCAATTAACAGATTTGTGAATTATCTTCCATATAAAGGTGTATCTTATAATGGTATTATTCTACGCAGTTAAAAAACACACTATTATCATTATTTCTACACACCCTAGAATTCCAATAAGACAAAATGAAATATCTTCTTAGAGAGTCATGTTATTTAAACTGTTGATGAATGAGCCGATGTTTAAAAAAATGGATAATATAACATTTATTGAAATCTTTATAAGCTGGAGGCTCAAATCTAAGAACATCTTCTAAGCATTTTTATTTCACTCGTGGATAATTCCCTATAGGGAAAAAAATTAATAAATATATAACGTAAGATTTGTTTTCAAAAGATTACCCAAAGAAGATTAACTTGTTTATCATCAACACCCTAAACTAATTTTCTATCAGCTTGCCTGCATGCTCTGGGGAACAGTCACCTCTTACGCCTCATCATCCCCAATCCTCAATTGACAAATGCACGCACATGCTCACAAGCACAGCACAAAAGAAAACCACATTCAGAGACTAATCTCTTTGCAGGAGATGAAGCTTACTGCCCTCGTTCAGGAGGTCTGTGGGATGAGTCTCTCCTTGTAGGAAGATGAAGAAATAAAACAGCTGGGCTCTCTGTTTATTTCCACATTGTGGGAGTTGCAAAAAGGAATCAAAGAGAACATGAATGATGGACATGTCACCAAAGTACTTCCAAAGGATTTTTGTGACAACTGTCCCCAGAAAATGTATCTACGTCAGGAAGAGACTCACTACAGAAACCTTTTGATATTTCACTTTCTGTGAAAGACAGGTCCCCTATAAGCACCTCTTGCATCAAAATAAAAATTATGTTGTGCATTAAAACTATATTTAAAATGCATGAAAAAAAATGTTTCATGCTAAAAAGATTTTTTTCTTTAGAAAAAGGAAAGATTATCCATTGCCCACATCAAATAAATCTGGATTATCATATAATACATGTGAAGGGTTAAGATTTAAGAGAACCATCTACTTATATTTCGAAGTCTATCTTATCACATGTGAGTCATAAACATGTATGACTGTGGGAAATAATTCAACCTCAAGATCTCACAACCAGTTTCTATAACAACTCTGGACACTATCAGCCTTAGGGGATGAGTCTGGGCTCATTAACCTCTCCAACAAGAATCTGCAGGCTCCATGGCTTGGTACATAATGATGCAGGCTTGACCTCTGGTGATCCAGGGTTTGAATCCTAGTGTCCTTACTACCTACTGCTTGAAAAGTTACCTTGTTCAGCCTCTGTGTCATCACTTCTAATTACTACATGGAGAAAATGATATTACCCCCTCTTGTTGACAAGGGATTTCAACAAAAGATGCAAGTGAGACTCATAACACAGTGCTTGACAAGGGCTATGCTTTCAAAGAATATTTTTGTTAACATGCAATATCTTCCATTATTAAAGCTAACACTCAAGAAGACCATTTTGGTAATGTGTCAAAGAGAAAAGTGCCTTCACTGTGTCATGGTTCATTTTGTACTTTCTGAACACACATTCTCCAGACTCCTATGCAGTTAGGTTCAGCTCACATGGTTTATTTCAGCCAATAGGGAGTAAAGGGAGTATCATGTGACCAGTCTGGGCTGACCCGTGAAAGAGTGGGTATGAACCTTCCAGATCTCTCTCCTCTCCTACTATTACAACCCTGCAAAACCATTTAGGACATGATGAAATTTATGTACGACAAAAGCAGCCTGAATTCTAGCATTTCTCCAGGAGACACAGTGGTAAGAAATAAGCTTTTAAGTGATAAGCTGCTTAGATACTGGGGCATGTTTGTTATGCAGCATAGACTGGCCTATCCTGACTAACACAGATTATCACGGGACTTTTGAACCAGGAATTCAGATGATGTTTATTCTGATTTGGATTTCTATGGATGTCCCATGTCATAAGAAGACAAAAATGTACTTCTGTAACTGTGATTCTTTTAGGAACTAGATGCCTATCATTCTTATTTGTGTATAGTACAGAGATTTATGAAATGAGTTTAACAAGTTCACCTATATATCATTTGTATGTGTTTACATAATGAATATTTTGTATCACCGTAAGCAACATCTGCATATACACACACAAAAATCAGGTATCTAAAGTTAATCAATATCACTGTCTAAGGCACACAAAAAATCCAGAAAGCAGCAGCAGGGCACAGAAAGCTTAGAGATGACATGAAGTATGCATCTTCAACAATTTCTGTGGGTCTCCTGATGTGTGAACTGGGACTGGGGGGGGGGGGGGTGATGAGGAAGGTTCGGGGGGGAATGAATTGTGCCTAGAAACATAATGGGAGTCTCATCCTTGCAATTTAGTTTCCTCAAAATTTAAAAAGAAAATGCCAACCATCGTGTCTCACCATGGCAAAGAGAGATAGCCGTCCTTTTTGGGGTAGCTCTATCAACTCCACTGTGTCTCACCCCTTCTGAAGAATGCGTTTTCACCCTTTTAGCAACGGAGAAATGTTCCCAAGATGTATATAATTTCATGGATGGGAGAACACCAATTTCACAGAACTTAAACGGCACAACCATGTACTGCTTAAATTATGCAAAAACAAGCTTTCTGTGAGCACAAGGGCGGCCAGAGCACAGCGGCTCTTGGGTGTGCTGTCATATACATGCAGCCGGATGGCCCACGAGGCTTCCTAAGGCATTGGCAAAGCAGCAGAGGGGCAGAGGCTCAGATTAAGCCCATGTGAACCTGCAACGTTCCCAGGTAGAAAGACACCCACCGTTGCTGTGGTAGGCCCCGACCAGTGCCTAATGTGGCCTGCAACCTCCTGGAGTGATAAGAATGTCTGATGGGGAAATCAGCCTGAGGTTATCAGAAGGATCTGTTCCTTCACATCCCTCTCTGTCTACTATGTGGGAAGGAAGGAAAGTCCTCCACTTCTGTTGCCCTGGGGTTTGAAGGAAATAATGTAGTACTCAGCATGGTGCTTGCCTCAGCCAAACAGATGGCATATTCTAGCAGACTATTTTTGAGGTGTGGCAGTTTCTGTTTTTCAAAAGCCAGAGAGAACCTATTTCTCCCAAGCTGAAATCAACATATGTGCATAAAAATAATAGTCTATTAAAACAATGAGGAAATATCCATATAATGAAACAGACCACAAAAACCACTAAAATGATATTTTTTTAAAAAAAGTATTTACTGATGCAAGAAATGCTTCAATGATATAATAAAAACACATCATTGTGTGAACACTGTTTGTTAAAACTGCAGTTGCTTAGAGGGGAAAAAAGAAAATAAAAAAAGAGAGACAGGGAAATACCAAACTGTTGAAGTTGTTATTCTTGTATGGTGAGGTTAATTTACTTTTTTATACTTTTCTACATTTTGTAATGTTCTACAAAGAGCCCAGATGACTTTCGTGTAAATGTTTGAGGTTGGTTTAAGGATAATCAAAAAACGAAGGTCCCCCTCTTCTACTGTGCTTATTCAAAGTCACTTATGTCCAAGTAATGACAACAACTCTTCTCTGTTTTTTGCTAGTTAATAAGTAGGATAGAGATAAAGAAACTGAACTGCATAATCAAGTGGACAGCTTCTGTTTCTTCACAATTCCTTTCTGGACATAGAAAATGCAGCGGGCTGGAGGTTTAAATCTCCACCTGTCACTTCTCAGTCATCTTGTAGCCGTAGGCGAGTTACCCACTATTTCTGAGACCAAGTTTTCCTCCTCTGTAAAATGGCATTCACACTACCTGCCACATAGGTTACCCTGAGTAAAACCAGAAAAATGTGTAAAATGTGTCTAGGACTTTGTATGTATGGGGAACATACTAGCTCCTTTCTCTCAACAAAGGCAACAACTGGAAGAGAAATAACTCTTGGAGGAACTTTTCTTTTCCTCCAGCCTTCCATGTTTCAATTAATTTGCTGACCGGTTAATGGTAATTCATTACAGGGGGCTTAGCCGTCATGTACAATTTAAGCTGATCTTTAATTTCTTCCTCCCGGGCTCCAGATCAACTTCCAGGACACCGAGGAAGAAGCCTCCTCCTATCCCAACGGTGGTCCCCTAATCTCACCCACAGAGCCGGCAGGCTTCCTGTTCAAGGACAGAGGGGACCGCAGCCTCAGAAGTAATTGATAGCTGCATGCCTCCTTCCCCTGCAGCAATTTCTAAGATGGCATAAGCTGATGATGTTTGCAAGACTTAAGTTCAGGGGGCTTACCCTGACCAGCAATTGATGGCATCTTGATATTCCCTCTCCTATGATACTTAGACTAGGAGAAAAGATGAAAACATCTGCCCTCAATGGCTGCTCAGGAAAATTACAAAATCAAAAACTATATAAAAGCATACCTGTCTTCCTTTTAGCTAATTAAAACAGCAGCTGGCGCCAGGGAGCTGGTTCTTTGCAGTGCACTGCCATCTTCTGGCCGCCCGAGCCTCTGCACCAGCCTCGGCAGCCACCGGTTGGTCATAAATATTCCTACATGCAATTGTGTTTCACATCAGATCCTACCAACTAGGAAAACATGCAAATAGCCCTGAAAACCTTGAGACATGTAAGTTGTTATCTCTGTGCGGTGCACGTACAAATGAAACACAAGCTGCAGTTTCAAGTGCCCGCCACGAGCTGGCCACACTTTGTGTGCAGAAAAGAAGAGAACTGGTAAGAACAGGTGCCCTCCACGTGGCGGGGGCCGTCCTGTGTGCTTCCTCACTTCAGTCTCACAGTCATTCCATGTGAAAGCAAGCATGGCTTCTCCTCGCCCGAGGTTTCAAAGTCAAAGAGCCCATTGGTGAGTCAACCTGCTGTTAATTGGTGGGAGCAGGGTTTGAATTCGAGAGCGTCAGATCACAAGGCTCAGCCGTGGACGGGCATTGCTAACCTGGCCTCACGTCCTGTGGCCAGTGGAGCAGAGTACAGACGTGAGGACCTGTTGTGTCTCAGCCCTGCTGGGATCCATGAACGCTGTACCATCTGGACACACCCACACATACATACGCACACACGCATGCAGGAGAATGTACACAACTGTATACCAAAACAGAGCCGAAATAAAACAAGAGCTACATACGTACACAGTTTGGTGTTTTATTTAATGCTGGTTCTCTTGGTAACATCCAAAAAAGAATAAGAATTTGCTAATTAACTATTAATAACTATTTCATGGACATAGACTAGGCGTCCTCAAACTGCAGCCCGCGGGCCACATGAAGCGGTGTGAATTGTATTTGTTCCCGTTTTGTTTTTTACTTCAAAATAAGATATGTGCAGTGTGCATAGGAATTTGTTCATAGTTGTTTTTTTTAAACTATAGTCCAGCCTTCCAACGGTCTGAGGGACAGTGAACTGGCCCCCTGTTTAAAAAGTTTGAGGACGCCTGACATAGAGTCTCCATGATTCTGCATGTGCCTCTCCCCTAGGGACACACCACACTGAGGTGGAGGGCTCCCTGGGCCTTACCCCTCCCCTGGTTGTTTTCAGAACACTGAGAGCCGGAGTTGCCGCGCACCTGAAGCCTGACAGGAAATGCTTTGCCTGCCAATTTGGGCTCTCATAGTTTTGTTTTGTTTTGTTTTTCTTTTCTTCCACTTCTTTTGTTCCCTTTCCTTTCCCTGTCTTTTATTTTCTCTTGTTGCCTTTATTCCATTTTGCAGTCCTGTTAAACACTTTTTCCAATAAGCTGTGGGAATTTCACCCTGAAATTGTTCAGCGTAAATCCTACACTGGAGATTCTCGACCTGGGGGCAGTTCAGTTTTGCACCTCACCAGGGAACATTTGGCATTATCTGGAGACATTTTTAGTTTTCAGAGTAGGAGAAGGGGATGCTACTGGCTTCTAATCAGTGGGGGCCAGGGGTACTTCTCAGCACCCTAGAACACAAAGAGCCGTGTCCCCAGCAAAGAGTGATCTGGCCCAAAGTGTCCATAACGCCTTTTCTAGAAACCCTTTTCTAGGTTATGTTATGATAACCACAAAATCATAATAAAATACAAGGTTGTTTTGTGATAACCACAAAATCATAATACAATACATGAATTACATACACGCTAAATATAACAAATATGAAACAAATTTATAACTTTCTTTCTCCATAAAATGAAACACGTTCTTCTAGACCTCATAGTGCCCCATAAAAAGTCAAGCAACTGGTAACAGAGCAATTGTGGTCTACGCAGAAGGGTGCCTCTAGTGGTCATCCTGGAAATCTGCACCGTACCTGGAAATAGTTATGTGGTCAAGGTCAATCCTCTGGTGTTTTTTTTTTGTTTTGTTTTGTTTTGTTTTTTATTTCTCTGGTGTGTTTTTTGTTGTTTTAATTATCCTAATCTTTGTGCACCACAAAGCAGCTTACAGGACAAGAATCTACACTCATGGCACAAGAACTTCACTATTTTCCAGGAAAAACTTGAAAAGGATCCTACCATTTTACTCACTGGGGCGAAACAAACTGGGTCTGGCAAATGATGCTCGCAAAGGGTTCTGAGTCACAGGGAACTCTCCAGCCTCCCGAGATAAGTACAAAACTTGGAAGAAGAAATGGAGTTTAAAAAAACTTGGAAGAAAAAAATGAAGTTTAAAAAAAAAGATGTCAATATCAAAACTTTAAGTGCAAGGGACTTTATTTTTTCAAACATAATGACAGAGAATCAGACATTTATCCAGTAAATGTTTACTGGATTGATGCTCAATTTAGCTCACATTATCTGCAGAACAAGCCAGGGGTACAAAGGGCAGGTATTATCTCCACTTACAGGTGTGAGAACAGAGTTACAAAGAGAGGTTATGTTTATGACACCAACATTATCAGGTGAAATTTGAACTTTTTTTTTTTAATTGTTAAATCATAGCTGTATACATTAGTGCAATCGCCTGTACCCATTCTAAAATCCCTGGAGCAAGTTTTTTTGTTGGAAAAGTGACTTTTTTGTCTATGTGTGGGAGAGGGACAAAGATATTTGTGATTATATGTGTTGTCTGTTCCTTTAACTTTGCCTTTAACTAATGAACTAAATTAATAATTTTTGTTTTAATTATTTTCTTAACTGACTATAGTCCAGAGATGGAAAATACCCATACATGTCCCCTCTTTCAGAGACTGCATAAATATCACAAATTGATCTCCAACTACCTTTAAATCTAGTTATACCTCTAAATTGTTCTTTACACAGTTTTTCAGGTAAATATTGTCTGATAAACTTTTCCTACCAATACAGGCAGCAAAGATTCTTAATCAAGAAAGGATAAAAAATCTAGACTTGGTCTTACTCTGAAACCAATATGTGAATCTCAAGTTTTCCACGAACTATGTTATTAAAAGTTAGAACCAATTATTATACACCTCTATTTGCATTTATATTGTGATCTCTGTATAAATATTGATTTAATTCCATGCTCACCATGGTAGCTGGAATAGCAGAAGTTACCTCATTCATTTTTTGACCAGGAGGCTTTTTATATATTACAACATATGGTGATGAATGGTTTGCAAAGTTAGGTGCCCAGCCACCATCTCTCTGCCTCACAAAGATGAAACACAAAGATTCAAATCCTAGCCACAGCAGTTGCTTTTGTGAAGTATCACCTCTAAAGCCTGTTCCTTGTACTTAACTTTGACACTGGAAAAATAGAATAAGAGTGTAAAATCTAAAACTTTATAGTTACTTTAGAACAGAACTCAAGTCGCATTATCCACTAGAATGTCAAAGTAAAAGCAAAGAGATAAACGCTACTAGCGGTAAAAATGATAATTCCACCACTTATTGAATATACACACACCTGCACACAAATTGCTGTCCTATTTCTCTACATCTCAACCACAACTGTATGTGGTAGTTCTGTGATGCCATTTTACAGGTAAGGAAACAAAGTTCGGAGAGACTGAGTCCCTAAGACTTTTTCAAGACTACATTTTGATAAAATAGCACAATTAGTCTGAACGTCAACAAATGAGGTCTGACAATTAAGTTCACCATCTTATTCCAGGCTAAGTGCCACATACCTCATTGCTGAATATCACCATGGTCCTCTTCTAAGTATTAGGCCTTGGGAAGTTATCTACTGATGCCAGCACCTAGTCTCGCCCTTCAAAGCAATTTTGGAACTCTTTCTTTCTGGAATGACCCTCAGAACTGTCATTGTACGCACACAAAAACATGCAACAACAATAACAAATAACACTCAGCAAGACACTGCCGCATGTCAACAGGAAGACGGCTGCCGAGACTCAGATATTTCAAGGTTACAAAACCTTACTGAATTGTTTGAACAGTGCTTCCAAAGTAAATGTACTGGGGCAAGTTCACAAACTTGATCATCAGACCTCATGAGATGACAGCTCTGATGACCGTTCCAGAAAAAGAGTTCCCAGAAGAATTCCAAAGTTGGTGTCAATGTGTGGCTTCCCAAGGGGATTACACTGAAGGTGACCACAGCAATATTCAGCAGATGAGTTCATGAACTTAATTGTCAGACCTCATATTTATGAGGTTAAATTTTTTCTTTCCTTTTCTTTTCTTTTTCTTTCTTTCTTTCTTTTTTTTTTTTTTTGTAGTTTGTACCTTGCCTCTCAGGCAGACAAACAAAACCCCTCCTTTAATAAACTCCATGATGGCATTAAGCAAATCTCACAAAGAAATGAATAAATTGGAAATTAATGGTTTTATGAAGAAATTTTTAGTATTTATTAAGCCTCTCTCTGATGAATTAATAATTGACGAATAGGACTTGAAAGCAGAAAGGAAGGGAAGTTGCACACACAAACACTGTATTCATTTTTCTGTTGGAATAAACACTTGATACTTCCTGAATGGTGTATGTAGTTAGTTTGTGTAAGCATTTTACATTTTTCACAAAGGATGTGCTAGGAAAATATTAGTCCCTTTCCAATCCGTTTGTATGTAGCCTAAGAAGATAATGAGGCTGCCTTCTGGAGGAGACAGGCACCATCACCACTGTAAATGTTTGCCCAACCTTCACACGTAAGATCTATATCCATAAGATGTGAGTAAAAATATGACCAGGAGACATCCTTGGTGGAAACTGACCAGGTCCAGGAAACAAAGCATCAATGCCGTGGTGTCTGCAGCAATCATTGGCCAGTCTCCCCTTACGTCAACAACACAAGACAAATATTTTCCAAACACCAGTTCATTCACATATCAACATCACCGTTTTTGCCTTATCCATGGGTCACCTTTACAATCATCAGCTTACTTTTTAAAAATTAACTAATGCATGATTTAATATACTTTGAAACACTACTTTATATCATTACCAAAACTGAAGCCCAGTCTAGTTTGCCATAAATACATAGAACCTGTCTGACTAAATGGGTTAAAAACAGAGCAATATTCCTCCATTGTCAAAGTGTGGCTGATTATTTTATCTGTTTAAAGCACTCACTGTCTCTCTCTCTGTGTTCAGAAAGATCAGTAAGGGTCACAGACGTGTTAAGAGATACAATAGCAACACATAAAACCATTGTCTTTGACATCTGAAAGACTGAAATGCATTTGAAAAGGGAATTTTCGTCTCACTCTATGATTCAATTACATTAAATGACTCATATGCACAGGCTCCATTGACTTTGTGTATGAATGGTGAGATACAGCCACACTTGGAGATATCACCACTAAACCACGTCAGCCATGCCCCACCCAGCCTCCTCCATGCACCACGTAACAAGTCTTACCAACTATTCATGGTCAGCAAGTAACTTCCAAAGCTGAAAGTGGGGAAGACATAAGTACTTCTTGTAATCAGTCTGCCTGAGATAGATACACAGGGCTTAAAGGATTCGTTACATCACTTCTGTCTCATGTCTTACAAGTACTGTTTCCCCCAAGTACATCATTAAGTGAAATTCTAGCATACAATACTCTCAACATAGAAACTCTTTGGTGATTCAAATCTTTATCTTGTATTTATTTCTCTTATTTTTGTTTCTCTAAGTGTAAAATGCATGCAAGATTTTGAAGACTTAGCACATATACAGATAGCCCTAAAGTTCATGTGCAATTTACAACTATTTAAATTGCACATGAACTTTAGGGCCACCCTGTATCTGCACCTATTTAGACACCTTTATATACCTATAGATAAACCTTCATATACTTATATATAGGCATATATACATTTGAGTATCTTTTAAATAACGTTTACATTAACTACATAGTGAAAACACAGTATTTTGGACATAGTGCTTAAATAAATCATATTTTTAAAATTAATTCCATATGTTTCTTCTAACTTTTTAAGTGGTGTCACTAGAAAAGGTAACGTACATGTGCAGCTGGCCTTATATTTCTGTTGGGCAGCACTGGGTCAGATGTTCTCTGTGGTTCTTTACTGACTCATCATTCTAGTAATATATAAAAATTCTCCCCTAAAATTGCAACCGCCTATATAAATAGGCCTTTAGTTTCATGGGGTAAAAGTCACTGGTAGATATGCAAAAAGCTTTGCCACCTCTGTTCTGTCTTCTATATTAATAACTTGTGTAATGATGTCAGAAGGTAAATAGCTCACTATCTTTAAAGTTAGAAAAAGAGGAAAAAGATGTCATGGCTCATAGATCTGTGGGATAAAGCTATCCAAACTTTGGAGCAGTCCAAACTGGTTCCCTAATCAAAGATATACTTTTAATGAGATTTTATCTTTGATTGAAAATGCAAGGCTGTAATGAACTGCTGGGTCATCACTCTGCTTCCAGGCTTAATTTTTATTTAATTCTCGCTCCCTGATGTTTTTGATATGGAACTCTTAATTTATGCTGGATGTTTAAAACTTTCTTTTTTGGATCTTTTGATGTAGGTAGCCTTTTGGGGGCAACAAATCCATTTTGAACTTAGAGTCGCAAAACAGACTTCTAGTCTTTATGGAAACATACCACATATATCTACAACTATATCTTTATGTGTGTCTGTATTGCTACAGATATGTATCACACAAGTGTCAGTCATGTGTAGCAACAAGGCCTTAAGTAACGTCAGGTGTGCTGGATACTGTTGATTCTTAAGTAATGTCAGGTGTGCTGGATACTGTTGATTCTGCAGTTTCTTGGAGTAGCTGAAGAGTCCCTGGTCTGTGGGGTGGACCAAACCTCTGTCCTAGTCCCTGCACGAGCATGAGACATTCATTTAATATTTCCTCAATTCCATTTCATTATCTGGGAAAAAAAAAAGCATCTATCTACATTTTAAAATAGGCAGATTAAATGAATCATGCCCGTAAAGCAATTAGCAAATGGTCTTGTAGGTAGAAGGTATTTAGCGCTTAAAAGTAGATCTTCTTCCAGGCAGCGCCTGTGGCTCAAAGGAGTTGGGTGCTGGCCCCATATGCCAGAGGTGGTGGGTTCAAGCCCAGCCCTAGCCAAAAACTGAAAAAAAAAAAAAAAGTAGATTTTATTCGTTGTGAAGCATTTTTGTCTTCCAGTTATGTGCAGAAAAATGAGTTAACATCAGAGAAAACTCTAGGACTTTTTTTAATTGATACAAAATATTTCACATGTTGATGGGACACACGTGAGGATTTCTTTTGTGCAGAGAATATGCAATGACCTGGAGGGTGTCATCCCCATTTGAGTCCTCCCTACCTCCTTCTGGGCCGCAACAGCAGCCTCCCTGCACCTGTCTCTACTACTGAGAGCTGACCTCTCTGCTGGGACCCACCTGGGGGAGGTGAGGCTACAAAACAGAAAGGGGCTCATGACTTCCCAGAATTTAGGGGAGGGTGGGATAATATTCTGTCCCCAGCTCATATTCTCCCCTACACCTTTCTGATCGTGGAAAGGCTTCCTGAGAACTCCCAGGAACTGTACTTGTCACCTGTTAGTCTACTGTTCCCAAGCCTACCTGTGTAACCAAGAAACCCACTCAGCTGTGATTCAGGGGCCTTGACAGTGAGACCCCAGTGTGTGTACAGGTGTGGGGGGGTGCTGGAGTCTCTGTATCTAATAAGAACAGCCCCACCTGGGCCTTCTTTTGTAGTCTTCCATCTGTGAAGCCTTCCGAGGACCTTTTTTTCCTTTAGGGGACTTCTCCCCCTCCTATTTCCAGGGGAGTGCTTGTGGAGCTGACATTTGTTAAAAATCCCAAATGCCAAATACGGCATCCTGTGCCTATGGTGCCAACAACTGTCCATCAACAAAGGCCCCCAGCCGGGCTAGTCTCTTAGCCTGCAAGGCATGCACTTCCTCTGACAAGTATTTATTTCTCCTCTAAATGTCTCATGCTAGTTTTTCCTGCATCACTTTCCTGGCTGTTATAACTTTCTGTCCAGAGATGTACACTGGCCTTTATGTGCATATGACCGTGTGGCTCATCTCTCACACCCACAGCCTCTTCTCTGTGAAGCACCTGCTGTGTACACAGGTCATGGAGCCCCTGTCCCCCTAAAGCTGGTGGTCTGGACTTCCACCCAGCCCATATTTCCTTTTTGTGCTCATTTCTGAACGACTGAAACTTTCAGCACTGTGCAGGGAAAGGGTGACCTCTGAGGATTAGACTGTGGACAGAGAAAATGCTGTCTTCTGCCGAATGGGCCAGGAGGAGGCTGGAAACCAGATAATGAGCAGCTGGTCGGGTGGGGGGGGTGGGGGTGGTGAGAGGTCAGTGACCACCTAGAAATCGCACCTCTGTCTTGTGTAGGTAACTGTTTCTGATACCTGACAACATCCACTCCACCTCTGCTGAGAAGCACCACAGAGCTGTTAGTGTCGGACTGGCATGAAGTCAGCACTCCCGGAGTGCGGGCACAAGCGAGGCCTGCTGGCAACATCCCAATCCCTTTGGCTGGGCTCTGGGGGGTTCGGGTTTAGTCAGTGGGCTCCCGACCCATGACATCAGAGACAGCGCTAAGAAATTTGCCTAAATTGGGATTGTCGGGGAAAGAGTTTTCTGTCTACGGGGATTGCCAGATTGGCAGAATGTGAGCCTGGAGCTCCTGTGTCTGCCCCACTATTTCCTAGCAGTAACGCCACACTCAAGGAAAGCAGAGGTGGAGATTCAGAGTCACGGAGGTGAAGTTCTCCTGCAGAACCATTTGAGTGCTTGAGCCAGCCCCGTGTGCCAGTCTGAGATTCTGTCCCATAAAACAGAAAATTCCTCATGGATTTTTTTCCTTTTATTTTCTTTCTTTAATTTTCATTCTTTCTCTTTGTGTTTTTCTTTCTTCTTCCTTCTCTCTACCCCTCTTCTTTCTCTCTCCACTCCCTGACACCCCATACCCCTAGACTTTTTCTTCTTTATGCATAAGATAATTCTAATTATATACAGCAGAACCTCTAATACAGTGCTTCTCAACCCGTGGGTTGTGACCCAGAGGAACTGTATTAAAGTGCCGCGGCATTAGGAAGGTTGAGAACCACTGCTCTAACAGATGACCACCTCCCTACCTTGGCCACCTCCTTCACTTGACCTAATTTTCATAGACCAGACATGCACCACATGTACGTATCAGCACACAGGCCTACTTCCTTACATTGACCACCTCTGTATGTTGACCAGTTAGTTACAATTCTTTGGGTGGTCAACTTACTACTATAATTATTTAATATTTTATGCCTATTTCTCTAGTAGACCCTAAGCTCCATGGTGGAATATTCCAAGAAGCTCTCTGTTTCAAGGACTCATATTTCCAATGACTCACACATATAAATTAAAGATAAATATCTATTTCGATATAATGGTAGCTTAGCCTACACTCCCAGTATAACTAGATGAGATGGACTTACAGTCTTAGAAACTGAATGGGTTTAATAACTATTGTGTAACTTCGCCAATTCCAAATGTCTAAGCCTTTAATAGAAATCCATAAGCAAACACATTATCAAGTAATTTAAAATCAAGTGTTTGATATTGATACTTCATAGTTGTCATTATATCTACCTAGCAATCTCAACAGTTCTAAAGACAATTTGGAATGTGAAAAGCTAGAATGAATGCTCAGTGATGCATAATTTTATGAGCTTTCAGAATTATTGTTGTAAGTTGATTTTTTTAAAAAGGGGGCTAACGTATTGGGAACAGTAGCCCTTGAATGATATCTGTGGGCAAAGCAAGGCAGGGAACGGAAGTTATTTCTTTAGTAATTGTATCAAAAACAGATTTCCAATAAAATACATATAGCTGCCCTTAAATGAGGGGCTGAAATGAATCCTATATAAATAGGCAGTTACGGTTCAAGAACATAAGTAGTTGCTTTAATTTCATGAATTACAATAGGCCTGGAGACTCCTGCTTGAGAGAGAAATTTTCACCCAATGAACAGACAGGTGAGCACTGGGGAGGCCTGTCTGTGGCTCTGTGGGCCCCTCAGGTGGTAACCATCCCATCCATTAGCCTTCAAGTTGCTGACACGGTTGCTGCAAACCCCGACAGGTCCCACTGCAGCAAACACAAACATCACCCAGAAAACTTCACCCCTCCTGAATCAGCACCCAAGATCAGCATGTGCCCAGTAGATTCAATCAGTTAACTAGCCTGTGAACTCTACTCCGCTTTTCAAAATATATAAGAACTTCTCTCCAGAGCTGTCTTGATGGTAGGGGTTATCCAATTCATATGTTTTACCCCTGGGTAATTTTTCACTAGAAACATTTCTTATGGACTATGGTGTCTTGTTTAGAGTGTGTTTTCATCCGTGAACTCCTAATTCTCAGCAGGAACATCTATTGCTTATCACGACCTCTGTTGCTGTGGCTTTCAGCAACGTCACTGCTATTAACAAGTACACATTGAGTAATTATGTGCCAGGAACTGGACTGGTAATCTAAACACATTATGACTGAGATTCACAATGACCTTAAGAAGTGTCATCTTTATCAATTTCTTTACCAAAGAGGAATCAGACGTAAAGCAAGATTGACGAACTTGCCAGAACAGTCCTTGATGGGTTCCGACAGACTTTCAATTTTTTTATTATGCCATAATTCCTAATTCATGAATCATAAGTTAATGACATTATATTTGAATATAAAACAAACATAAATATTTACCTTTTCCAATGCATATTTTGTAGATCATAATCAGAAGCATGCATTGTTTTGCAGAATGTGTGGTTACTCACCATTATATCAATTATTATTCTATGAAACTGATATAAACATATTCATTATTTTTAACAGCTGCATAATACCCTATCATATTTAGTATTCAACAGAAATCATTCCTTCCTTTAAGTCATTGCCAATATTTTGACACTGCTGGTCAAACAATAAGCTAAGTCTGTTCAGGAGGCTCCATTTCTACTGGACCAGAATCATGAGAAAAGCTTGCTAACACTGGGTCACAAGAAATAACGATCTGTGTGATTGTTCATAGGTATGAGTACTCCGTTTCTTAAATAATGACCACCAAATCGCAACATTCCCAGCAAAGAACCTTGCCAGTACTGGAAGAGATAAATGTTCTTATTTTATGTTAACATGGTTAACTTTGTAGGTAGACGTCATTATATCCCGGGACTTTAATTTACATTTCAAACAGCTATCAAGGAAAGTTGTTTATCTGTACTTGACTCTATGCATGCTTTCCTTTGGGTGGATTTTCTGATAAATTCTTAGCTTTTAGATTTTGTTGATTTCTCCATAAAGACATCCCTGTCACGGGGAAAAATTAAGGTGTCAATCTCTGAGGTGATAAATTAGATCAACATAAAAACTCAATCTGAATATATAAAATTTAAAATATACATATTTTTTCCCTTATTGCCAGTTAGTGTGCTATCCTGATGGGATGTACGAGTTGATGTAAAGTGTTTCGATCATTGCCTTGACTTAGTTCTATATACAACCTGGGTCCTACTTGCTTAACTGAACCAAATGGCTGGTCAACTTCCCTGGCCAGGTTGGATGCTGCCTGCTGACACACATCTCCCCTCACTCTTCACCAAAAACCAGAACTTCTTGGGCTTGACATACTTTCTGTTCTCTAGGACCTGCCTTCTCATCCACCCAGAAAACATTTGTTAAAAAGGAAATATGAAATTTACTAAGAAGGTAGAACTTAAGTGTTTTTACCCCCTCAAACACACACAGAACAAAAAGAAAATGGAAACGAGTATATGAGGTGATGATTAAATTAATTAGCTTGAGTACAGAGATTATTTCACAATCCCATGAATATCAAAACATTAAGCCATGCACCTTTGACGTATGCACTTTTTGTCAATTATGCTACCATAAAGCTGAGCAAACAAAGAGAATACCAAAAACCTCTGGCGATCTGCAAATTCTAATAGCTTTCCATTGAAAATGGCCAGAGAAAAAGACGATGTATTTTTGATGACTTCACTCAAAAATAAATTCTAATCTATGACTGTCCAAAAAAGCCTAGTAAATGACAGAAAGTCAATGTAAAAGCTACATACGTGTTTAACACGGTAGGTGTGTGCACACAGATGTGGGTGCTCCCCCAAACCCCCCACGGACACCGTTGTTACTCTATCAGCTTCCATCAAAAATTATTTCAGCAACCTAGTTGCTGAAATGGATGGCATTACCCTGAAGTTTTCTGACCTTGATCAACATATAGAAAATTTCAGCTGAACTGTGCAAAAATACTGAGACAACATAAATCACATTTGGACAGGGCAAGCTTGCTTTCTCTCTAAAGTGTGAAGTCACCCAATCACATATCAAGAACTGGGATAATAAAACCCACCAACTGAAGAGAGAGAAAAATTAATTAACGCTCACTCCACTCATCCCACAAAAGTCATTGCCGGGTTGTATTTTATTTCATTTTTTTTTCATTGAGACAAGATGACAGAACTATCTTGGAAAAATAGCACTGTACTTGATTAAATGTTTCCTAAATGTATTTTAATTCAGAGTTTAAAGAAAAAAACCTCTCTAAAAATTACACAAAAGGATAGACTGGCTTTTTAAAAGTAAAACAAATGGCAAACGAAAATAATAGCTCTAATAAATGGTTTTAAGATGTAAGTAATTCAGCCCCAATTGATAAATTATTGCAAAGAGATGAAAATAGTCTGATAGACAAATCACACTTTTGAAATTAAGACATCAAAACATAACCCTAGTTATCTGAGGATGATGTCAGTAAATCATCACCATAATGTAATCAATGTAATTAATGCAGGCTTCTCAGGTGCCTGAGAAAGTGTTTCTACATGCACCTGATACAATGCTCTTGTTAAATTGTTTTTTTAACCATTTTTAATTTTGATTAATATGAGGGTACATATGAAGAGACCGCATTGCTTGCATTTGTAAAGCACATTCTAAATTATAGCTCTGTCCCCACACAAGAAAAAGCCATGCTTTACCCATGAAAATACCAGTGCCTCATTAGGCTACAAATCCATAACATAGAAAACAGGTAGGCTCTAAAGAATAGGAGCATGTCTGGGCTTAACAAGGAGCACTTGGCTTTGTTTCACTCATCAGTTGCCAGATTCTGTTCCAGGAACAACCAACCTGTACCTGGCACATGTTTAGTAGCTCCCACTCCTTCATCCTTGGCAGGCATCACTAATCAATCATGCAGTCTTTCTGGTAGAACCCAGATGCCACAACCTCCTCATCAACAGGGCATTTTATGCAGCCACAATCAATCTGAATTGACACCAGAGATTCAGTCTGTTACCAATCACTGCTCTGCAAATTAATTTATGCTTTCCAACCCTGCTTACATGCCTTCACTCAGATTGATAAACACCTACAGGATACACTTAGAGCAGCCATTGGGGACTGACCTAGCATCTAGTTTGAGCTTTGTAATTTACTTTGCTATTTTCTTAAGTAGTCCTAGTGGCACCTTTTCTGATCCCACAATACATCTAAGAAACTGACTCAAAGATGAAAAAGGAATAGGAGAAAAGCAAATGTAAGTGTAGTAATAAGGCACTTTGCACTTACAGAAGTTATATCCTGTGCCTTGCCAGGATGCTAAGAACCCCAAGTATGCTGGTGCATTCAGTCCCACCATAATCCCAGAAACTATTCTCTCCTCCCTTCCATTCTACATGAGAAGTCAAGCAACCCAGAGTTTAGCTAAGCAGGAAGGGACCAGGAGAGGGTTCAAACCTGGGCCTTTGAGAATCTCAAGTTAGAGCTCGTAGCCACTCTGTTACACCTGTGATTCTTTAGATGGCTTTCCTCAAAGCCAACTTCAAGGCTGACGGGAAGGTGTATTAGACGACTGGCCCACTCCACCTCAACAGCGTTCCACTGCACTCTGCATTACATCTGTGCCCACGACATCGCAGCACGTGCCCAGCATCCCTCATCATCTGTGGTTTGGGTTTCTGGCCCATCAGAGGCTAATTTAACTTGATAATACATCCATTTTTGAAGCTCTAACAGTTTTTACCTGCCCTCACCTCTCCCAGCCCACCACCACCCTCCAATTTTCCTAAAATAAATGAAAGAGGGAAGTATGACTAACAACTCATTTTCAGAGTTTAGGAGAAGAGTTAACCTGCAGATAAAATATGAAAGGCAGGTGCAGAGACCCATCCCGGAGTCAGAAGCTCTTGTCTACAAAAATAACTCTCAGTCGTGCTGGGAAGTGAAGCACTAACTGGAACCATGGGCATTTTGATGGTTCTGAAGAACAGACCCCTGAGGACCCCTGGTAATACCTGAGGATGACTGATTAAGAGGGAATTAAATGCAGAGATACATCACAGAATGGCATTTAGCACTCGGCCCAGGTTACTTCTGCCCTGTTAAGGGCTTTGTTACAATAATTCTCACAAGTAGAGCTACCACTTATCCATGCACTGGGCATGAATCATGTTCAGCATTAAGCATTTATTACAGCATTAAGCATCCTTGGAAGAGGTAATGCTGTCTAGTGGTTAAGAGTTAAAGACTTCCTGGGTTTGAATCCCACCTCTACCTTTACTATCTGGGTGATGCATTTGTTAACCCTTCCTTCCCTCATTTCATCACCAGTCATATGGGGATATATATGGCATGTATCTTAAAGGATTTTTATAAGGATTCGATCATAGAATGCACATCAAGTACTAAAAACCATCTTTGGCATTTATTAAATTCTCAATGCAAGCTAGCTGTTATTATTCATACTGTCTTCTGGAAAGAAAAAAATTCAGGCAAGGTTTCCTTGGGGGACCACACCTCCCTCTACTCTTACCCCATTTAAGCCATCCACCTGGGACCCATCCTAGCTTGGGTATGGATGGAGGAAGACAGAGAAGCAAAGTACTGTCCTCCAGGGCCAAGTGACTCCCGCTCAGCCAGTGAGCATAACAGCCAGGGTTGCCCTGAAAGTGATGGGAAATAAGCTCTTCTGTTTACAGGTAGAATCTGAGGCTCACCTGGGGTTGCCATCTCTGCCACGTGGTGCTATTTAAACACGAGAATCCAGCTACATCGGAAGACAGCCGAACTTTATCCAACAACTATCATTTGTTCCTTTACACTTATCCAATCTGGTTTTCCATTATGCAAATAAAAATTGTCACAACTAACACAGTCATGTAGGCCATGGCATACATGATTTACCATTTTAGAGACAATATATCTGTGGACAGAAAGCTGATGTGACTTACTTAAGGTCTCCCAACTAGGGGAGGGAATAGAATTCAAACCTTGATTTATTCAATGCCCCAACTCCTCCCCTCTAGGCTTAATGTTGTCTTTTGAAATAAATAATGTAGAAATGAACAAAATCACTGGCAATTTCTAGACAGAAACCTATCTCCACCGTTTGGGTCTCTCTAGAGATGCATGTTCTCCCTTCCTATTCGTGGCTTCTAAACATGTAACTCTAAGACGCTAGGATTTATCATCTTGATTGTCCTGGTCCCTAAGTCTAAACAACAGTGATGCTGAGCTGGACTATTAGTGCACTACACATTCTGAGCTCTTATAGTGTCTTGTTTTTTAATAGAGAACAAGAATAACACAAGGTTTATTTATGGGGAACACACCAAGTTCCACCAAGATCCTATCTACAAATTCCTGCTGAGCAAAGCGGCTGAGACAAGTCTACAAATGCCAGTTGCGTTGCTGATGCTAGAGGACTGTGCACTGTCCTTTGGCCAGAGATGGTGGAGCCAGGCATGAGTGGTGGCTGGTCACTAGTTTGGAATGAGAGCCACACCCGATAGAAGGGAATGAGGGTTACTACTCTGATGATGAGTCTCAGTTTCAGGGAATTTGCATGAGATGTAGACTACAGAACAAACAGAAAGACCAAGTAAAAGAAAGGTTTTGCTGGTGTTAGATCACCCTGCCTCCTGTTTGGCCAGAGATGCTGGGGAAAGGATGAACTGGTCGATGCCCCCAAAGGTTAAGAAATAAGCATAGTTGATGAATCAGCAGTAGAACCCAATGGAACTATCTTTATACAAATATCCGATCTTATAAAATAAATGTTAGTAAAGGGCATAGTGCTCTCCCTGTCAGGTGACTTGTCTACTTTCTGGCCTCATCTCAAACCACTTTTCCCCTCTGCTTTTTGAGCCCCAGATATACTGACCTCAACTTAGTACCCAAGTCATGCCTCCAGACCTCCTCCTCTGAACCTGTCCAGGCTGCCCTCCACTTGCCCTCTCTCAGACTGACACTCAAAATCCCTCCTCAGTGATGCTCTAATTTTCACTGCCATGGCTTTGGGTAATCTTGGAGCTTCTTTCTTTTAATGCATACATGTTGTCAGCCTTAAGCAGAAGACATCTGAAGCAGAAAAGAGATCCAATCCCACAATGAATTCTGTGAGTCTCACCCAGATGGGGGCTCACTGCAGCCTTTGTCCTCACCTGGGTTAAGTATCCCACTTAGGTCTTTAATGAGAAACTTCTCCATGAATGCTTCCCATTCTAGAAGGAGGCCTTCCAATTAAGGAGTGACTCTTCCCTCTTCTTTGGTCTGGGATTAGGACAGAGGACTAATCCACTCCCATTTCCAGGAGAAGAGAAGGCACCAACCCCTGTGATTGCTTTGTGTTCTCAATCAATCTCACTGGCATCTATGCCTCTGAAATCTAGGAAATTAATTCATTGCCAATGTTAATCAATTACCTTCATACCTCATGACAGCAAACTGTACACAAATACTTTCGCTGAGTGGTCTCCAAGTTAGTGGATGAAACTGTCCATGACCCGTAGCCAGAGTCAGTAAGTCACACGGATGTGAACTCACTTACTCTCTCCCAGACCCAAACCTTCCTCTCCATCTCGCACAGTTCTAGTTCACACTCACCCTCCTGTCTGCCCCCTACTCTGCTCCCCTCCCTGTGTCCACCCTTGCAGCTCCCCACTGCAAACAAGTAGACTTTGAAACTTTCAGAATGGCTAGCCAGAATCCCTTCCCTAATCACCAACCCACTATAAGAAAACAGTGTTTCCTCACCTTTGGTTACTTGTGATCCAAATTTATCATCATTTATATATTCCTCTGATTTTATTTAATTCAATTGTTTTGTTCTTAAAAGGTTTAGTGAAATCTGTTTAAGTTTCTTTAAAAGAAGGGAACTAGCTCATTTAAGTGAGTGGCATGTTCGGTATCCTTGTCATTAATAGATGGTAATCCTAATTCAAAAGTAAAATGATAATGCCAAGTTATAGTTACATTATTAGAACTGTCTGCCAAGGGTTCTGTGTCTCTGTGACCTTCAGGCTCATTACAAAAAAACAACCACCACCACTAAAATACTCTCTTGGATGTAATTTCAAGGTCTGAGAAATAGTTGAGAAGGGAATAACCTCCTCACTTCCTCTCTAGATGATTCGATGCTATATCCATGAGTCAACTGAAGATAGTTCCTCTGTCACCCAATATCTGGCCCTACACTTGGGCAATACTAACCTTCAGGAAAATGTGGTCCCCAGTACACATCTACCTTTCCTTTCCCACCAGCGTTACTCAGGTATGGTTGACAAAAGAAACACTGCATATGTTTAGGACATATCCCCTGCTGGGCATATACCCAGAAGACCAAAAATCACACGTTATTTTTTTTTCTAAACTTGAAGCGCACTCTTGGTTGCCTGCTTATAATTTATTTGAAATTCACAAAAACTAACTCACTTTGAATATAATAGTCAAAATGAATGATTTGAGTTGGGAACATAGAGAGTTTGTACCTCAGCATAGATAATAAAGATTAAAATCATTTAATACTAAAACAAAAAATCAGTCTATAGGTCTATATGAACTAAATCCTTCTTTATTCATAATTAATTAATCCATTAGCTTAAACCACGCTTTTCTCATCCATAATTAATCCATTAGCTTAAACCATGCTTTTCTCATCTTCTGCATTTTTCTTAGAATACTTCCTTTCTGCATATTCTATAGTATTTTACATTTTTTTTCATTTTGAAACTTCTTGTCTTCCTCCTTCCCACAAGAAAATATAATGCAATTTTTTTAATTAAATAATTTTTACTATGTCTTTGCTGAATTACAACCTATAACCTCATTTTATATAGGCAAGGCTTGCACATACATGGTATATATGAATACACTATATATATATATATTTGTGTGCATATACATATATATAGAAGTGTGCATATGTATTCATGTATACGTAAAAGTTTTTTCTTCTCTGTACTCCAAAAAGTCTCTGAGTTTAGCTAATCCTCAGCACCCACAAACTAGGTAATAAATCAGCTCGTCCTGATCAAGGATGAAAGTGTTGGCTGATATATGAACTATCTCCACTAGTTTTTCTGTTATTTATTTTTCTCACAGGTATCTATTGCATATCATCTTACTCTTTATGATTGTATTTTTTACAGCTCATAAATTATATTATTATACCTACCAAATAATTTTTAACATATTTTGCTTTTTTCCTTTAGTTTTATTTTAATTTTCCAACTTTTGGGGTGTTCTGCATGTAATATTTACTCCTTTCCTTTGACTAGACCAATTTCTTTTTGTTTTTAAGCACATGTTTAATTTAAGAGTAAAACTACACCACAATATGATTATCAATTTTAGAAGAACTTAAGGTAAATTAATGATGCATTGTTATGGGATTTAGAGTCACAGATAATATGAAACAATTGTTGGTAAAATCCATTTCAATCAATGTTTAATACATATATTGATTCAATTATACACGAAGAAGTCTTATTCAGGTTACCCTCAAAAATTATATGTTCATCTCCAAGATTCATAATTATATTTATTCATGTTTCTGCATGTCAGCATTTGAAATTAATAGATATTTGCTTGTAATTCAGGGCAATTTTTAATAAGGATTGTTAAGATATTATTGCATAGGTTTTTCAATAATTGTTATCAATTAACAGTATGCCATTCAAGCATATTAACTATTAATAACTGTGGAGAGCTAAACTGTTTAGCAAATTAGAGGTTCAAATTATAAAATCTCATAATTAGTATATTGACAAATTTATTTAAGATATAACTATATCTTTATTTACATGTGTCCTAGATTTAATTATTGGTTAAAATATGTACATATTTTCTTTTTCTTCCAGGCCCTCTCCTAAAGAAGATTATACTTTCTGTTCTGCTGATATAAGGCTTTATAGGGCGACTTTATTTATTTTTTTTCATAAGTTTATTAGCCATTAGTATTACCTCATTTGAAAAGTTCCTATTCATGTCTTTTGCCTACTTTTTATTTTTTATTTCAGGTAAATACAAGGGTACATATGATAAGGTTATATTATTTGCCTTTGTATGGTGAAATCCAGAGTCTGAGTTGTAGCTGAATCCTTCACCTAGAAGTGTGCCA
>CAUYPK010025136.1:0-26968 GCA_963574355.1 Loris lydekkerianus
CTTGTTTATTTATTTTTTATTAAATCATAGCTGGTAGGAATGCAAACTAATATGTTCCTTTTGGAAAGATGTTTAGAGAACATTTAGGGGCCTAAAAATAGACCTGCCATTCGAGCCTATAATTCCTTTACTAGGTCACAATATAACAAAGACATCTGTACCAGAGTGTTTATTGTAGCCCAATGCATAATTGCTAATTCATGGAAGAATCCCAAGTGCCCATCGACCCACAAATGGACTAGCAAATTGTGGTACATGTATACCATGGAATACTATGCAGCCTTAAAGAACGATGGAGACTTTACCTCTTCCATGTTTACATGGATGGAGCTGGAACATATTCTTCTTAGCAAAGTAACTCAGGAATGGAAGACAAAGTATCCAATGTACTCAGCCCTACTATGAATCTGAATTACAGCTTTCACAAGAAGGCTATAACCCAACTATAGCACAAAACTATGGGGAGAGGGCCAAGGAAGGGGAAGGGAGGGGGGAGGTTTTGGTGGAGGGAAGGTAATGGGTGGGACCACATCTACAGTGCATCTTAGAATGGGTACAGGTGATTGCACTAATGTACACAGCTATGATGTAACCATTAAAAATAAATAAATAAATAAATAAATAAAGTAAGAGGCTTAATTCTCCCTGTTACCTTATGTCTCCCTGGTCCCTTTTCCTAGGGCATTTACTTTAGAAAACTTAATTCTCTTTGAATGGTAATCATAAAGTTTGTGTTATGTTACATGAACTATAAGTTACAACTATTTAAATTGCACATGAACTTTATGGCCACCCTGTATATGAAGTCCTTTAAAAAATTGAAAGCCTTCTGCCTGCTTTTTGAGCCAGGAATGTTTTTCACTAGGCCCTTTAGCCTGTGAAAACCCAGGGAAGGTAGCGTCCCTGCATCTCAACTCGTATGGGAAGGTTGGAGCCCAACTTTAGCAAGTGCCAAAAGCCTGCCACAAAACTACTTGTCAAAAAGGATAGCAGAAATTTATTTTCCCTTTATATAAAACCACTTCACTAACACAGGTGTCACTCCACTTACTTGGTGAATTTGGAATGAGCTGTATGTAATAAATGGTGCTGTGAAGTCCCCTTAATTGAAGACCAGTTATTGTTCACCCTGAGAACCTGTGTGTGATGACTCTACATGGAAAGGCAAACTTTCCTTCTGTCTTTGCAATCTCTTGGGATGTTCATGACTTTCTGGTTTAATGCTTCTGACAGGTTTTCTGAGTCGGGAGAAGACTTTCCCCAACACACACTAATGCCAAAATTCAAAAGAACAAGAGATGTGAAAAAGGAAAACTGAATCTAATTGACTCTCTAAGAAGATCTGGCTTCTATTTTATTCCCTCAAGATTTTACTAGAAAACAGCCTCATCTTTTTTCCTTCTTTTATTTATCTTCCCCCTAGGTTCTTCCACTTTCTTTTTTTAATTTTAAAGACAGAGTCTTACTCTGTTGCCCTGGGTAGAGTTGCTGTGGTGTCATCATAGCTCACAGTAACCTCAAACTCTTAGGTTTGAGCAATCCTCTTGCCTCAGCTTCCCAAGTGGCTGGGACTATAGGCATGGACCACAATGCCTGGCTAGTTTTTCTATTTCTAGTAGAGATGGGGTCTCACTCCTGCTCATGTTGCTGAGCTCAAGCCTTCCTCCCTCCTTGGCCTCCCATAGGACTAGGATTACAGGCGTGATCCATCAAATCCAGCCTCAACTTTCTCATATGGCCCATCTTTTCTTTATCCTGTTAAAAGACAACTTTTAAACTAAGGTAAAGACCCAGAACAGTGGCTCATGCTTGTTATTGTAGCACTTTGGGAGGTCAAGGTGGGAAGCTTGCTTGAAGTCAGGAGCAAGAGCAAGACCCTTTTCTACAAAAAATAGCAAAATTAGCTGGGTATGATGGCACCTGCCTGTAATTCCACCTTCTTGGGAGGCTGAGGCAGGAGGATTTTGTGAGCCCAGGAGTTTGAGGTTGCTGTGAGCTACAATGACACTACTACACTCTAGCCTGGGCAACACAGCAAGATGCTATCTCAAAAAATTAATTAAATTAAGCTAAAGTCATGAACCCCATACAGACATAAAAATGAATATATGTTAAATATTTTATTCTATTTATTGATCTGTGAGGAAACCTGGATGATGTTACAACTGATTCAAAAGAGAATCTGAAGAACAGATACATTTACAGATAAGAAATATTGAAATAGGACAGTGCCTGTGGCTCAAAGAAGTAGGGCGCCGGCCCCATATGCTTGAGGTGGTGGGTTCAAACCCAGCCCTGGCCAAAAACCTCAAAAAAAAAAAAAGAAAGAAAGAAAAAGAAATATTGAAATAGACGGTGCCTGTAGCTCAGTGGGTAGGGTGCTGGCCACATACACTGAGGCTGGTGGGTTTGAACCCAGCCCAGCCCTGCTAAAACAACAACGACAATTGAAACAAAAACAGCAAAATAGCCAGGCATCTTGGCGGGCACCTGTAGTCCCAGCTACTTGGTAGGCTGAGGCAAGAGAATCGTTTAAGCCCAAGAGTTTGAGGTTGCCGTGAGCTGTGATGCTACAGCACTCTACCAAGGGCAATAGCCTGATACTCTGTCTCAAAGGGAAAAAAAAAAAAAAAAAAAAAAAAAATATATATATATATATATATATATATATATATATATCAAAATAAATGTGAAAATGGAGGTAAACTGGTTTTCCAGAGGGAGAAAGGAAGTCAATATCTCTTCTACTAGATAGGACAGAACTTAGAGACAACAACTGTAATATTTTGCGTTGCTATCAGTTATCTATGACTTGCAGTTGGTAAAATAGCTTCTGTACAAATAGAATTAGGTAACAATGCATAGTTTTCTAGTGAAGTACAAAATTTCTCCTACTGTGTTGTTTTTCTTACTGTGAAAAAAAAATTAAGACACTTTTGAGAAGTCAACTGTAGTTAGTAATTATTTCCTTCTTCTCTACCAAAACAAGTGTCTTATCTTATGTCTGATCTAAAATCAACTATAGTAGGAAGAATTCTAGCAAGTGAACCCAACTTGGCTCAACTTCTCTGTTATCAGCATCGTCCATAAGAAACACCTTTTACGTTTACTGTACCATTGCTATGTCTGGGCATGTATTGTCATTGGGACCTTTGTGTTTATTTCAGTTTCAAGACGCAGAAAGCTAGTGTGACTAATTAGAAAAATAAAACACTAGATTGTTTATTGTAGCCCAATTTACAACCTCCAAGATGTGGAAGCAACCCAAGTGCCCATCAACCCATGAATGGATTAATAAACTGTGGTATATGCAGCCATGAAAAAATGGGAGACCGTACATCTTTTGTATTAACCCAGATGGAGTTGAAACCCATTCTTCTTAGTAAAGTATGACAAGAATGGAGAAGCAAGTATTCAAAGTACTCAACACTGATATGAAGCCAGTAGATGAACCAATACACTGCTCACGTAAGAGAAATTCTCAATTCAATTTGAGTTGTGGGGAGGGGAGACAAAGGAGAAAGATTGGTCTGTGACCCCCCAATGGTACATGGCTCACCTCCCGGTGTGCACGCGTAGCTACATGGTCTGCTCCCCCCAGTGGTACATGGCTCACCTCCCGGTGCGCACGCGTAGCTACATGGTCTGCTCCCCCCAGTGGTACATGGCTCACCTCCCGGTGTGCACACGTAGCTACATGGTCTGCTCCCCCCAGTGGTACATGGCTCACCTCCCGGTGCGCACACGTAGCTACAACAGGAACCTTCACTAACAAGTGCAAATGCTGTAACCTAATTATTTGGTTCCTCATATTAATCTGAAATAAAAAATTAAAAATAACCAATTAAAAAATCAACTTAATTGACAAATAAAAGTGTATTTATTCAAGGAGTACAATATGATTATTTGATGTAGGTATACATGTGCAATGATTACCACAATTAAATTCACACATCTATCACCACCCATAATTACTATTTGTGAGGACACTTAAAATCTGCTCTTACCAAATTTCAAACAAACGAGACAGTATTATTAACTACAGTCACCATGTGTACATTAGACCCCCAGAACTCACATAGAAAACCCTAAAGAGGCCACCCCAAAACAGAACTAATGAATGAATTCAGTACATTTGCAGGATATGGGTGAATTTGCTCACTTCATAGATGGTTTTGGTGTAGTCCAGACCCAGTCTACAGTCTCTTTTTAAATTGTTTCAGATATGTGTATATTTTCTGTTACAGGCAGTTGAGTTCCTTAAAAGTGAGTACTTTGTCTGGTCCTCTTTGTATGCCCACACCTGGTGGACTGCCGGGTACACAGTAGGTGCTCGGTAACATCTGTCAAATACCAACTCTCTGGGGTCTTGCCTGCTCTCTCCCTAGCAGGCTCAGTGGATGCTGGCTTCATGTTTCTACTAGGCTGTCAATCAGTCTCGTCTGAACTCATTTTTCTTCTGTCCTTGGGGCCCAGAGATACCCAATAGGGTAGTGGTTTGTTGGAAAACTGTACATCTTGGTAGAAAGAGCCTAGGATTGACTAAGGGTTTGGGAGAACTTGTACTATTGGGGACTGACTGGCTGTGTGACCTTGGGGCCACGCATTTCACTCTGAGCCTGTTTATTTTTTTCACTTGCACCTCAGTTTGCTCTTCTGTCTAATGAGGGTAACAGCCTCTATCATTTTTTGTTTTTCATCAGAGCATTGTGATTATAAACAAGACCTATTCCGTGTGTTCAATTCTATGAAAAGACCTGGGAAAATACAGGCTGCAATTTAATTTTTCATCTCAACTAATTTTAAATCACAAGCATGTATGTTGGTTGTGTGTGTTATTATGAATATACATAAGGCAGATTTATCTCTTGATTGCTTTGGGGATTTAAGGATCAAATATACACTTCTTTTTCATTCATTGCTTTGTTTATTTATTTATACTACTAAGTTTGTAAATTTATTCCAATTTTGAAATGATAGCCCCAAATCCACCTGACTGATAACTCATTAGGAACTCTCGGTTTGCTAATTCTGTCTTGGGTTAAGATGAAAATGATGCAGCTTTCAGGCTTTAAAACAATTAAATTTGAATTGCCAAGTCGTGATGTTGTCGGTACAAGGCAGCATTTTGCATCACTCACAGAGAGTTACATTTGGCATGTCAAGAAAAAAGCATAATCCCACAGTAGCAATCATTTAAAATAAAAAAAGACAGGCCGGGCGCGGTGGCTCATGCCTGTAATCCCAGCACTCTGGAGGCTGAGGTGGGTGGATCGCCTGAGCTCACAGGTTCAAGACCAGCCTGAGCCAGAGCAAGACGCTGTCTCTAAAAATAGCCTGGAGCTGTGACGGGCGCCTGGAGTCTCGGCTACTGGGGAGGCTAAGGCAAGAGGATTGCTTGAGCCCAAGAGTTTGAGTTTGTTGTGAGCTGTGACACCACAGCACTCAACCGAGGGTGACAAAGTGAGACTCTGTCTCAAAAGAGAAAAAAATAAAATAAAATAAAATAAAATAAGACAACTTCAAGGATTCATGCAGAATATTTTAAATATTTCTGTGGGACAAAATGATTTAGCTGGTGTTTCTCCAAGGACGATGCTAGCCAGTATCCTCTATGGATCCTTTGGGAATTTAAAGAGCCTGCCACAGTGTCTTCCACGTGGGGCCCTTTGAAAGATAGCATATCAATGTATGCAGCTATGATTTAATAAAAAATAATAATAAATAAAATAAAATGTAAAAAAAAAAAAAAAAGAAAGATGGCATTTCGGTTTCATAGAGTTACATGAAGAAATCGCCAGCCCTTGTTAACTTTGACAGGGCCTGTTTACAGAGTGTGGTAATTTCTTCCTTTAGATTTACAGAATTTGTAGAGAAAGAAAATTACAGCCTGCACCCCCAAGACAGGGACGCTTCCTCCCAGGGTACCGGCTGCATCAAACGTAGACTTCCACTTAGGGTGTGAGGTGAGAGTCACAGCAGTGTGTGTTCACCTGAGGTGGAAATTGTGGTGGAAATTGCACAGGAGGAAGGGAGACTTGTGGTTTCAGCTGTAGAACTGGTTGGCACTGGGGTGGTAGTGAGCACAGAACGGTAGTTTGTCATGTTCACCACATGCTCACAACAGTCCACTAGCTGTTAAGTTACGTGAACAGTAGCTCTCATCTGCACATTCTACCCCAAAGCAAGTAGCATTAACAGTGTTAGCATTCAAGCAGGAAACGTAACTGTTGTGGCCCGCACAGGTTTCTGGGATAAGAGTGGTGGCAGCAGGGATGTCGGCAATGTTGGAGTTATTTTGGTGTTAAAATCCACACTCCTTTCCTGAGTCCACAAAGGCTCTGACCAGGCCCCAGCTGCAGTTACCTGGCCCACCCCCTGGTGCGCACGCTCCTCCTGCCAGCTCTCCTCTGGCCACAAGACCCTCTTTCTCTGCCTCCTGTGCCACGAGCTTATTTCAGCCTCAGGACCTTTGCACTGGCTTCTCTCTCTGCCTTGAAAGCTCTTCCTGTAATGTTGGCACGTGAACTTTTGTCTTGGCCTTCGCATCTTAGTTTAACCATCACCTCTTCATAGAGGTTGTTAATTAGCATTTTCTGCCATCTGATGTTTTGATCTTTAAATATCTAGGTCTCATTTTTCCTCTAAAACAAAGTACGCCCCGTGGGAACAGAGATCTGTCTCTCATATTTGCTGAATCCTTAGTGCCTATAAAAGAGTTTGACTTATAGTGGGTACACGATGGTTGCAGGAAAGGCATTTAAATACTTCTTTGATTTGTCTTCCTTTACCCATGGGTGAATATAACCTGTGAGCTGAAAGGATGCAACACATGGCTTCCAGCCTTGATGGGTTTGCTGGTGAGCAATGGAGAGAGGAAGTAAGGAGGAAGATCAAAGATAGAGTGTCAGGTGGCAAAAATGGGAAGATGCCAGGAAACCAGTCTTGTACCTTCATGAACCACTGACTGACGAGCCTGTGGCTTTGGCAGGAAGCCCAGACTTAATTAGACTTACCCCCAACACTTCAGGTTGTTACTACTTCCATAAGCAATTTGTGAGCACCTCCCATAGACTATCCTAACCTTTGGAACCTCTGCATTAGGAACGTGATTTATGGATAACTGTGTAATCAAATGATATTATGTGTAGCACATACCAGTCATTTCAGTAAGGAGCAGTTTTATGAACACTTGCCTGGGAATAACTGTTCCCATCAGGGTGCCAGGGTGGAAGGGTGGGGAGCCTTTCTGGGTACTGGAGGGTGAGGTGTGAAGGGTCATCCAGGTGGGAGAGGAGTGTGGGTTGGGTAGAGCTGTGTTGGTTCTGATCCTGTGCACCACCTGCACAGCGCTCCTTGGCGCCCCTGGCCAGCAGGTGTTGGCACTCTGTCTTCTAGAGTAAATATGTAACTGTGGAAGATACGGAGGCTACCAGCCACTGCCAAGGGACAGGCAAAATCCTAAGCCAAGAGATTGTCCTCTGCCCCACAGCTCAGGGGCAGTTGGGATCCTTAAGACTCCAGAGGGCTTGGAAGTCTGTGCATTTCACAGACTGACTTTGTAACAAGGTGTTCAGCTTCAGCATTTATGCTTTCCCTTCTCCATTCACTCATCTGTATTTGTGCATTGAGCACCTGCCATGATCCAGGTTCTGTGCTGGATGCTCAGGGCATGCCAGAGGTCCCTGCCTCGTGGAGCCAACATTTTACAGGGAAACAGACAATAAACGTAGTGTATATTGAATTATACATATAATATATACACGCATAATACGTGTTACGTATTGTAGATATGTGCATTATATATTGTATTCATATGTGTTATATATTACATACACACATATACACAGAGGGTGCCAAAAAAATACATACACATTTTAAGAAAAGAAAAAACTGTATTAAAATTGTAATAAAATTGTAATACTGATAACAAAAGATGAATACTAGTTACGTTGTGCATAACTAGTATTCTTATAATTGCAGAAGTCAAACATGATTTAAGTATTACAATCTTAATACAGTTTTTTCTTATAATTGCAGAAGTCAAACATGATTTGAGTATTACATACAGTTTTTTCCTTTCTTAAAATGTGTATGTATTTTTTGGCACCCTCTGTATATTAGGTGGTGCTGGCCAATGAGCTGTAAGGGGACGGCATGGGTGGAGGTGGGATGGGCAGGTGATGGTTTAAAGAGAGTAGTTAGATGGGGCGTGGTGGCTCACGGCTGTATTCCTAGCACTCTGGGAGGCCGAGGGGGTGGACTGCCTGAGCTCAGGAGTTCGAGACCAGCTTGCCCAAGAGGGAGACCCCATCTCTACTAAAAATAGAAAAACTAGCTGGGCTTTGTGGCAGGCACCTGTAGTCACAGCTACCTGGGAGGCTGTCTTGATGAGGCAAGAGGATTGCTTGTCCTAAGAGTTGAGGTTATTGTGACCTGTGACGCCACAGTGCTCAACCCAGGGTGACAGAGTGAGACTCTGTATCAAAAAAAAAAATTAAACAGTCATCAGGTTAAACCCTATTGAAAAACTGAGCTTTCGTCAGCGTCTTGAAGGAGGTGAGAAATTAGTTAAATGGATATCTGAAAGGTGCAGGCAGAGAAAAGAAGTGGGCTCACGGTGGGAGTGAGCTTAGGGTGTTCCAGGAACAGAAATGCCAGGGTGGCTGGAGCAGAGTGACTGAGGAAGAGGAGGAGGAGACTGGGCATCTGGAGACCAGACGGGGCAGGGCCCGCTTAGCCTGGTTAGTAAACAACTGGTTAGCCTGGTTAGTAAACGCCTGGTTTGGCATTTACCCTGATGGAGCAGAGAGCCTGTGCAGAATTCACGCCCCCAAAGAAACACTGTGACTAAGGAAATGCCATTGAGGCGAGTTTAGTGGGCTGTGCCTGAGCAAACAGTCCTTCACAGGGGGAACTGGCAGGGAGGCATGGTGGCTGTGTCCATCCCACTTCAGTCATCTGTCTGCTGCATGAGGGAGGGGTGAAGGGCATCCTGGAGTGGCATCTGTGTACAGGGACAGAGCCGCACTCCTGGAAGGCTCTGAAGCCAGGAGTGAGGGTCTGCTCAGTCACAGCTCAGTGCACAGCGATCAGGACCACAAGCAGACACTGGACATCTCAGCAGACACAGAGTGTGTCGATAATGACCAATGACTGGTCTCCCTGCCTGCCCCATCCCTGACCCCTTGGTCCTGTTCCCTTGGTAGAACTCAGATGCAAAGTGGGGAGGGAGAAAGGCGGCTGCTAATTACTAAAGTTAAGTTTTCACTGCCCTCAGCACAGTGAGAAGTTGGAGAAGGAATTGAAATATGTAAAAGAAAGTTTCATTTCTTACCCATCAGCATTTGTGTGCTAAGACCTGCTACATCAATTAGGACTCTGAAATGAGAACTCTAACTACAGTGATGACTTCCAACAAATCCATGTTCACGTGCTCCGAGGAAAGAGTTCTTCCTCACGTCTGTCTCTGAAATTCTTTTTGTCCTTCAAGGTTTGGCTTCAATGACACTTTTTCTGTGAAGACTTTCCCAGAAGTGGTCCTCTCCTTCTTTCTTTCTTTCTTTTTTTTTTTTTTGAGGCAGAGTCTCACTTTGTTGCCCATGGTAGAGTGCTGTGGCGTCACAACTCACAGCAGCCTCAAACTCTTCAGCTCAAGCAGTTCTCTTTCTCAGCCTCCTCAGTAGCTGGGACTACAGGCGCCTACCACAATGCCCCACCATTTTTAGAGATGAGGTCTCACTCTGACTCAGGCTGGTCTCGAACTTGTGAGCTCAGGTGATTGACCCCGCCCCCCTTGGCTTCCCAGACTTCTAGGATTATAGGCATGAGCCACTGCACCCGGCCCTGTGTTTGTTTTTATCCCTCTGTTAGAAGGCATTGTTGGAAGGCCACGGGTTCTGCCTTGGATGTGTCTGGTCTTAAAAGTCATTATGTTCGGAATATGGTATCTGAGTGCTTTCTGGAAATATTTATAACTGTATATGTTGTTGTTTTTAATCAAAAGGCTTCAAAAATGTGAGTGAGTGATTCTGAAAATGTCTTGCAGTCCACAGTGCAGTCTAAGAGCCAGAAAGAGACAGGGCTTTCTGTGCAGGTCAGCTGAGCTCTCTGGGGGCAGGTGGAATCTCAGAGCACCATGCCCCACACTTTGTGATTTCCAAAGCCTGCACCTTTGACTGTTTTCACGTTCTAGTTCCCTGAACTGAGCTCTCTGAGACACACTGAATGTGTGTCCTAGACAAAGGACAGAGTCCATTCTTGAGGGCAAGGGCCCACCCATGAGCAAACTTATCACCATAGAGGAAATAAATCAAAGGCCAGATTTGGAGCATGTCTGCAGATGTGAGGAGAGAATTTTGATTTGATTTGATTACAATTACATGGTTTTGTGAGTCCAGAGACAACCGTAAGTAGAGTTAACAAAACTCCAAACTGTGAATTGCTATTTTGGGGGGACTTAGTTGAACTGGATTTTTTCTTTTTTTTTTTTTTCTTTTGAGTTAGAGTCTCACTATGTCACCCTCTGTAGAGTGCTGTGTAATCACAGCTCACAGCAACCTCAAACTCCTGGGCTCAAGCGATTCTCTTGCCTCCTAAGTAGCTAGGACTACAGGCGCCTCCACAACGCCCAGCTATTTTCTTTTAGTTGCAGTTGTCATTTTTATTCAGCAGGCCCTGGTCAGATTTGAACCCACCAGCCTTGGTGTATGTGGCCTGTGCCCCAACCACTGAGCCCCGGGTGCCGAGCCAGAACTGAATTTGTTTTTTAACACAACAAAATCAAGTGTGCAAAATTTGGAAAACAAACAAACAAAACAAAACAAAACAGGCTTTTACGCCCTGGCATTTTCTCATTCAATTATAAAGCGTAGCCCATGTGTGGAGGAAAGAGAGGGTAGAGGCAACATGTAGATGAGCCAGCAAGAATGGCAGGAAAGCAGTGATGTGCTCATCTCTTCAGGGTGAGAAATGAGTTTGCACATCGCAGAATAAGAAACAAGCACAAAGCAGTGTGGGGTCAGTGCTTGCAGGGAGGAAACATCCTGTTTCTCTGTGATAGGCAATGTGTGTGCGCGTGGACTTGGGTGAAAGTGGGTGGTGAGGGCATCGAGATGTGTGCAGAGGGAATAATACTTCTAAGCGACCGCATTCTGCCACCAGATTCTCCTGAGACCTTCATCTCGTTTCATCTCTACAACTACCCTGGGCGGGACATGTTCTTTTCATTCCCATTTTACACAGAAGATTGTGACCAAAGCAGACAATTCTTTCATACTTTGATTCTGGGACAAGTCTTGGGCTTGGGGACAAGATTCAAAACCGGGTTGTCTGACTCCAAAACCCATTCTCCTTGTACTCTGTCTGTACACATTCAAAACACAAGGACGCAAGACCGAAGGAGCTTAAAAAACAGACAGGCATGCTCAGTCCTTCAGCTTCGTAAGCCGAGGCAGTGACACCTGTCAGGGGTGAGAAAACAAAGCTACTCAGAAACATTATGTGCTGTCTTAATCATAGTTCTTTTCTTGAATTTTATCACAAAAAAGTTTAAGAATTTTACGAAAACAAAACTTACAGATAAGATAGCAGCACATTATCGGATTTAATATTCTGTGACTCAAGCAGAGACTGGTCTCAGATTCTACCCAATTAAAAAATGTGATCAAACTATGCAAGTAAGAGAAAAAGGACCTAAAACAGTCTGTTTAATGTGATCCTTATTACATATTTTTTATTCTTAAAGTACTCTTCCTGTTTATTAAGATCTTGTCAAGATTGGCTCCCACATAAGAAAAGTCCAATGTTGTTCTCAAAGTTTCTTCAGATTCCTGAGACTCAGGGCTCCTCTTGGTTTTAAGGACCTGCTTCCTCCACTAGGGATTATTCTGATATTCAAAGATGACACTTTTTTGTTCATACTGATTCAGACGTGAAATTCAGCTATTCCCCCTAATTTCCACAAAAACCGAGTTGCACGAAGTTTTAGGTATTTAGCAGACTTTATTAAAGGTTTACAGAAATGTAGGTATTCACGTTAGACTAACACAGTTTTAAACGGTACATTGAATTTCATCAGTTCTATGATAGCGACTTTCCCCATTTTAGTATCTCTGAAATAAAAATACGTCTTACAACTGAAGGCGGGTGACAACAGTATTATCTTTTCTTTCCTAGAGATAGGGGATGAGAACTTTCAGGTGAAGAATGTGAGTCTTTTTAAGTTATCAGATCTAGAGAGACATTGAAATGAGACCGGATCACATTCTACTCCCCCCTCTGAGTTGTGTATTCATCGCTTGAAACCACTTGCTAAGAATCCTCCCAGGACACCCTAACCCATTTGTATAGTGCAACAATGTGCAGTCAATTATTAATCCATGTTATTTCTCTAAGCCAGTGAGAATTCTGACAACTTTTTGTCAACCCACTCTCTGTTCCACTTTGTTGCCTTAAAAACCTGCTTGTAACAAAGGCTGAATGGAGCTCCTACCCAAGGTTACTTGGGGCCAAGTCTTCCAGGCAGCTGTACTGATTTTGGCTCAAGTAAACTCTTTAATGTACAGTTGTGCCTCAACCTCTTCCTTTTAGGTTGACAGGTACATAAACTAAGGGTGTGTCTTACAATTAACAGCATCTGCGATCTGATGGAGAAGGACACACAGGAGTAACTGTCGTGGACAGTTCCAGGCCAGCTCACACAAAGTGTACTGCTGGGAGTCTTCACTTCCAAAGATAACCTACCTGGACAGCCCCAGCCTAGCAGAGTGGGGGTTAACACCCCACAGGGACAACCTCCAACTCCTGGCGGGTAAATGCCCCTGCTTTACTTTCTGAATTCAGGATCATTTTGGGAGGAATTCTGCATGCTTCTCAGGAGGGTCTGCAACTAATCAGGTGACGTCATAAGTGATGACCTTGACACCACACTGCCCTCCCCCCTTTTTTTTTGAGGATCTATTAATAATTTATTTTCTCATTTTTAATATAAAATATAGTCACATAAGCAAATCCATAACAGTACATCATTTGTCTCTGTTTCTCAGTAAAGTAAAGCTAATCGCACATGATATTCTAAGCCTTTCTTTTTCTCCCTCCCTCTCTCCCAGAGCTGTGTGTCCTGGAGGTCAGCCATCTAGAGAACATGGTTATCACATCCCCGCTGCCCAGGGTTCCACTGTGGGGATGTACAAGGATTCATGCAGTCTCTATTTGATTGAGGCTATGTAGCTCCAGTCATTGTGATGTTACAAATACTAATTCTCTAAGAAATTGCTTTGTGCTTATAAAAGAACTGTTCTTTTTTTTTTTTTAATATTCTTTCATTTATTCTTTCTTTTTGATCAATATAATTTTTTTAAAACTATATTTACTGTTCGTTAAGCAGAAGTGGGTCATCATGAAGTTTTATTTAAAAGAACTGTTCTTAATGCTTGGGTTCACTTGCAATAATGGGTTGTGCAAGAAAAGACAATATCTAGATGCAATGAGATTAACCGAATTATCTTTTCTAATCGCCAAGTCCTCTGACTCAAATAAAATCAAACTCCAACATCTCCTCTATTAATCTGAATTGGGAAGTTACTTGTCTCAGACAGGTGCTGGAATCCTTGGAAATTCTTTACTCCTTTGCTTTTATAACTTTGCTATTATTATTGCAAAGATCCTGAAACCCAGAGACCTGATCCTCCACCAGCTAGTCTTAGCTAACAGCTTGGTTCTCTGGGCTAAAGGGGTCTCTCAGACAATGGCAGCTTTTGGACTGAAATCTTTCCTGGATGAGGCTGAATGTAAACTTGTCTTTATACAGAGTGGCCAGAGTAGGTTCCCTGAACACCACCTGCCTCCTCAGTGGCTTTCAGGCCATGAAGCTTTCTCCAAGTATCTCTATGTGGCTGGACCTTCAAATTAGATCCCCAAGGTGCATGGTTTTCTGCTGTTTCCCCTGTTGGGTTAAACTGGCCCCATGAATAGCAAAAACATGAGCATGGATAAACTGTATAGATACTGTTTCTTACACACTTCAGGGATATTATTCCCAGTACTTGCGTCATTTTCTCTTTCATGGCTAGAGCGTGTTTGGCCCTCATGGCCTGGACCAGCGGCCCATGGTCCTCATCCTGCACATGCACAAGCAGAGTCCAGCACATCCGCCGCAGCAGCCCCTCCTCCAGAACTGCTCATGAAACTAGAGCCACACACACCATCCTCGTCCTGGTCGGCATGTTTGTCTCCTTTCATGCTCTAGCTGGTATTTTATCCTACAGGGTGACCCAGATGCAGAGCCCAGGCCCCCGGCTGAGGGGCATCTCCTTCCTGGTGTCTGCAGGCTTCCTGACACTCAGCCCTGTTGTGTTGTCAGTGACACCAGAGTCTCACGGTTCTGCTTTGCCTGCTGTAAGCTGTTTCGGTGTTTTTGGACTTGGCACTCAGTTGAATGGCCTTGGGAGAGCTTGGGCAGGAGTGCAGAGAACTTTGGGCAGTTTCCAGGGCCCCAGACTGAGCTGCCGTGCAGGATGGAGCCAATAGTGTTCCAATAGTGTTCGGCTGTGGGGTGCGGCGGAGCCATTGCGAGAGAGCCTGCCCTCCCTTTCTACTGTCTTAGGCTTCTCACTCCTGCTCCCTGGGATCAGCTCTCACATAAATTACCTGCGCCCAAGTCTGTTGTTTGTTTTTTTAAATCCCAGCTAGCATTGATTTTTAGAACCATTCAGCTCTTTCAATCCTTACACCCAGTCTTCACACCAGCTCTCTTTGTGCCTTTGAACTGAAGCTTCTAAAGGATTATTGTAAAGATATACCAGATTCTGTGTAGGGCAAGGGGGAGGAAGCATTTTCAGTTTTTAGCCAAAGTTCCTATGGAAATCTATAAGGATGTATGTCAAAAGTCATCAGGGCCAGGTGTGGTGGCTCATGCCTGACTCTGGGAGGCTGAGGTGGGAGGATTGCTTGAGCTCAGGAGTTGGAGACTTTGAGCAAGAGTGAGACCCCGACTTGTAAAAAAATTGAAAAACTGTCAGGGACCAGCCTCGACACGTGGTAGGTTTACTTCCTAGTAGCCTGGTGGTGCGAGAAGACTGGAAAATTATTAGTAGGAGTTATAGAATATTATTATAGAGAAATAATAGACACAAAGAGATAGTTTTCAGAGCAGTGGGGCTTGGGAGGCGGCACACACTTCCTCATGAGGCTTCCAGGATGCCACCCTGAGTTCAGGCTAGCTGTGTATTTATTTCATATATCAGTGTCATAGTCATAAATCTCAGGAAGGCCAGGCAAACAATCCCATCAAGGTTCTTGCTGCACTTGGATTTTTTTTTTTTTTTTATTAAATCATAGCTGTGTACATTAATGTGATCATGGGGCACCATATACTAGTTTCATAGACCGTTTGACATACCTGCACTTGGATTCTTACTAACTAGACTAACTCTATAGCTGATTACGATAATTGCATGGATTTACTTGTTGCTTTTTACTGCTTCAAAGTATTATGATCTTAATGTAGACAAAGTTTTGATAAGGAAGCCAATCAGAGGCCAACTCAAGGACCAAATCCTAGCTGACCCCCAGTCACACACCACAGATGTGATATTTTAATACTGACAGCCATGTGTCCAGACTGATAGACTCCTCTGGCCCAATCAAGGTGACAGAAGAAAGGAGATCTTTCTTCTCCTTATCTGCTCCAGAGCAAGTCTTCCTGACTTGGACAAAGTTTAAAGAATTCACATTCTTAACTCCTAAAAACCACTCCCTCAGAGCACACAGTCTTGCCCTGGCAGAAAACAGCTTCAAGGCCTCCAGCCAGCTGCTGCGCTGCAGCTGCAAGGCTAGAGGGGAAATACAACACAACAGGCTGCAGAAATATAAAGTGACAGGATTTCGCACTTTGTGCTCAGACCTAGGAAAATCAATCCAAATTGAAATCCCCATAACTGTTTCCCTTTGTCTAGACTTTGTTTCCTATTACTAATAATATTTTAATCTACTAACAATAAATAATTGAATATTACAAAATCATTATTACTAGCAATGCAAGCATGTCAAGATATGACTCCTCCCTTAAGTCTTCCCACATGCACCCTTCAAAAAACCCAGCCAGGTACAGTGGTGAGTGCCTGTGATCCCAGTGGCTCAGAGGCTGAGGCAGCAGGATGCCCACAGCCTGAGTTGGAGGTTGCAGTGATCTATGACACCATTACGCTCCACTCAGGGCATAGGGTAGAACTCTGTCTCAACAAAAAACAAACAACAAAAAAGTTATTTGAAAGATGGACGAGTAGTTGTTTAAATTTTTTTCTCTCTCTTTTTTCAACAAATATTTCTTCTTCTCCTCCTCCACCCTCCCCTCCCCTTCCTTCTCCTTCTCTTTCTTCTTCTTTTTTTAAGAAAGAGGATCTCACTTTGTCCCCAGGTAGGAGTGCAGTGGTGTGTTCATAGATCATTGTAACCCAGAACTCCTGGGCTCTGGTGATTCTCTCGTCTCAGCCTGTCAAGGTGGGACTACAGGGGTGTACCACTACACCTGGCTAATTTATTTTTATTTTTTGTAGAAATGGGATCTCACTATGTTGCCCAGTATGGAAGAGTGACTTTTTTTTTTTAAAGAGGAGTCTTACCATCTTTCCCAGTGGCACAATCATAGCTCATAGCAGCCTTGAACTCCTGGTTCAAGCGATCCTCCCTCCACAGTCTCCCAAGTACCTGGCACTACAGACTTGCCACCACACCAGATATTGAGAAAGAGTTCGGCAATGTTGCCCAGGCTGGTCTCAAGCTTCTGACCTCAAGCAACCCTCCCACCTTGGCCCCCTCAAAGTTCTGAGATTACACGTATGAGCCACCACTCCTGGTTATGTCTTATTTTTATAGAAAGGAAAAAACCAATAAAAGTTAATATAAAATGTGGTTAAGCTGGATTTTTTGTCTCTTTTCAAAAACAACTTTATTGAAGCATAATTTATATACCATATATAATTTCTATGCCATAAGAAATTTGCTATTTTAAGTAGGCAATTCAATGATTTTTAGTAAATTTACCAATTTGTATGACCATCACCATATCTAGTTTTATTTATTCATTTATTTTTTTAGTACAATTAAAATGGCTTTATTCCACCCAGGTGCAGGTGCGGTAAGATTTCCAACCAGGAAGAAATCCATCCATATCTAGTTTTAGAACATTTTTTCGTCACCCCATTAAGATCCTTTATATCCATTTGTGGTTAATTCCCTTCCCATCCACATCCCTAGTCAAATGTGAATCTGCTTTACTGTTCCTACAGATTTGCCTCTTCTGGATATTTCATACATATAGAATCATATACTATATAATCTTTTGTGTTTGTCTTCTTGCACTTAGCATAATGTTTTAAAGTTCATTTGGGTTGTACCACATACCAGTATTTTACTCCTTTTTATTCATGTTGGTTTTTATTATGGACGTCCCACATTCTGTTTGTCCCTTTATCAACATTTGGGCTCTTTCCACTTTTTGGCTACTATGAATAATGCTGCTATGAACACTAATGTAAAAATGTTTGTGTGCACCTATGTTCTACTTCTCTTGAGTAGGTGTGTAGGAATAGAATTGCTAAGTTGTATAACATTTTTTATTTCACCTTTTAAGAAACGGAAAATTTGTCTTCTGAAGTAGCTGTGCTACTTCATGATCCCACTAGTAATACAGGAGAATTCTTCTTTCACCACATACTTGGTAACACTTGTTATCGTTGTCCTTTTGATCACAGCCATCCTGGTGGCATGTGAAGTGGTATCTTATTGTGTTTTTAATTTGCATTTCCTTAAGGACTAATGATGTGAAGCATCTTTTCACGAGCTTATTTGACATTTATATATCTTCATTGGAGAAATATCTATTATAATCTTTTCTATATCTGCTCCAGAGCAAGCCCATTTTAAAATTGAGATTTCTTATTCATTGGTTATAAGAGTTCTTTGTATATTCTGGGTACAAGGTTTTGCCATACATGTGGTTTGCAAATATTTTCTCCCAGTCTGTGGTTTGCCTTTTCATTTTCTTAATGGTGTCTTTTGAGTACAAACGTTATTAGTTAAAAAAAACTTTTAGGCTGGATGAGATAGCTCATGTCTGTAACCCTAGCACTCTGGGAGGCTGAGGTGGGAGGATCACATGAGCTCAGGAGTTTGAGGTTGCAGTGAGCTAGGCTGATGCCATAGCACTCTATCCTGGGCAACAGAATGAGGCTCTGTCTCAAATTTTTTTTTTAATTTTTGAAACAATTAAGGATTCACAAGAAGTTACAGAGATGGTATAGAGATCACTCATCTATCTTTCATCTTAGTTCTCTCCAAAATAATGAATTTTTATTAAGTCTACTTTGTTTAATTATTTTTCTTTTATTGATCATGCCTCTTGGATCATGTCTAAAAACTTTTTGCCTAGCCCAAGATCTTAACATTTTCTTTTTCTTTCTTTTTTTTTTTTTTTTTTTTTATGGATATGAAGCATCTAGAACCATGATTTTCTTTCTTTCTTTCTTTTTTTTTAAATTAAATCATAGCAGTGTACATTAATGTGATCATGGAGCACCATGCACTGGTTTTATAGACCATTTGACACATTTTCATCACACTGGTTAATATACCCTTCCTCGCATTTTCTTAGTTATTGTGTTAAGACATTTCTATTCCACATTTACTAATTTTCACATGTACCCTTGTAAGATGCTTACAAGTGTATGGAACTGGAGGAAATCAAGTTGCTCATGTCTGTTAAGAGTCTCTCTTATAAATTAATGTGCATTCTGGTTGGGTCCATAGATATTAATAATTGAAATCTCATCATGTTGATATTACTCTTAACAAATATGAAGTGACCATTCTTATCCTTCCTTACTTTTGTTGGTTTAAAGCCCATTGTATCTGCAAATAAAATTGCAACACCTGCTTTTTTCTGATTACCATTTGCCTGAAATATGGATGCCATCCTTTCACCCTGAGTCTATATTTATCTTTTAAGGTAAGATGTGACTCTTGTATGCAGGAAATATCTGGCCTGAGTTTTTGTATCCAGTCAGCTAACCTATGCCTCTTAAGAGGACAGTTTAAGCCTTTCACATTAATGAAGAATATTGATAAGTCTGGTGAAATTTTGGGTGTTGAGTTTTTCAAATTCCAGTGGACATTTTTAATCATTTCGCCACTGTGGAAGTTGGAGTTTGATCAAAAGTTTCTGAGTGAGTTTACTTTTGTGGTAGAGGATTGGGCTGATTATGGATAGGTCTGAGAATATCCTGAAGAGCTGGTTTGGTTATGGCAAATTTCTTCAACATGTGAATGTCATTAAAGTATTTAATTTCTCCATCATAAATGAAACTCAGTTTAGCTGGATACAGGATCCAGGGTTGAAAGTTATTTTGTTTGGGAGATTAAAAGTCGATGACCACCCTCTTCTGGCTCGAAAAGTTTCAGCAGAGAGATCTGCAGTTATTATAATATTCTTCCCTTTGTAGGTAATGGTTTTCTTACATATGGCTGCTTTCAGAATTTTCTCCTTCATATTAACTTTAGTGAAATTAATTATGATATGCCTGGGGGATGTCTTATTTGGGTTGAGTTATGCTGGGGTTCCAAAACTGTCTGTTATCTGAATTTCTTGGCATGTCTGGAAAATTCTCTTTCAAAATTTCGTGGAGAAGGGTGTCTGTGCCTTGTGAGGCCACTTCATCACTTTCATGGATTCCAATGAGGCAGACATTAGCCTTCTTCGAATTATCCCAGAGCTCTCTGAGAGAATGATCCATTTTTGCTCTCCATTTCTCTTCCTCTTTGAGAGTTTGGGAGTGTTCAAAAGCTTTGTCTTCAATGTCAGAAATCCTTTCTTCTGCTCGCTCCACTCTACTGTATTTTTCAGATCTTTGAGGGCTGCAAATTCTTGCTTCAGTGCGTCAAAATGTTTGGTGGTTTTGTCTTTAAATTCGTTAAATTCTTGTGACTACTTTTGAATTGCTTCTCAAATTTCTAATTCTGAATTTTACTCCATTCTATTAATCTTGTTTGCAATCCAAATTCTTTATTCAATTTCTGACATTTTGGCCACCTGTTTATGAATGGGATCTTCAGTTACATCTGCCATATTTTTCCTTGGGGGGGGGGGGTTTGATCTATTCTGGTTATTCATGTTACCAGAGATTTTCTACTGATTCCACCCCATGATTATTTTACACCCTTTGACTTTTTCCCTGGAGCTTTGCTGAAAACCCATAAAGTGCCAAAGCCTGAGAAACTGGGCATCTGTTTTCTGTGGTGGGGCTAAGTGGTTCTGTCTTGTTTTCAGCTGGTCTCTGTCCAAACCTTGTGAAACAGTTACTCTGGGTTGAAGTCTCAGCTGTGGAGAAATATCAGCAATTAAGTCACCCCCCCACAGGCAATAATTGGAAAGGGAATATCAAACCTTCCTACAACCACACACCCAGGGCACCACTTGGATATTCCTTGGGCGATTGGCTCAGTTCAAAAGTCCAAATCAATTGTCTCAGCACCTGTCTCAGGTGGGAGAGTTTAAGAGGTCTCTGGCAACTAGATCGCAGGGGTCTTCTGACAATTCAAGTATGACTTGCTCAGGTGCTCCATGAAGTCAGGAGGACCCACCCAACAAATAGATTAGTCTGGGAAGGTTGATGCCTCCTTCCCCATCTTGGACCTCTGTCACAACTAGTCATTGATAGCCCCACAAAGCTGTGACCCAGTTGCCTCTAGAGAGCAGATACTCCAGGGGTTTGCACCTGCCTGAATCACAAGGAAATCTATATCTGCTCATCCAGGCTGCTCTCTGCCTCTATTCAGGAGGGGGAGGTGAGGCCTGACAACCCCAGGCACTTGATGGAGGCTTGGGGCTGTAAACTCAGTTCCAGCCCTGCCCTTGATTGATGTTACTGACCGAACAGAACAACTTTGCAGAATTTATTTCTATCCCGGCTAAATTCCCATGCAGAAGAGAAGTTTTTTTGAGTTCACAGAACCTGCGCCTCAGGCCCTGTCTTTTCTGGTGCAAAGGTTTGTATTTGCAGCTCTGTTAGCTGCCTGTTCTAGCCTCTTGAACTAATTTGTCTATAGGCTGATAGTCCCCTGAGGGCCAGGTGCATCTTAGGCTAAGTAAAGCAGTCGTCTGGGTCAGCCCCACTCTGGGAGTCAGCCGGCACTGCGCATGCGTTTTCTAGTCACTGCGCTCCACCTAGGCTAGTACTGCCTCAGGCAAACCCTTTACTCACGGGACCTGCGTTTCTGTCCCAGATCTTTTCTGGGGTGGTTGCCACCTGAGAAGATGCCCGGCCTCCTCTGGTTGCCCAGAGAGACAGGGGGTGTGGCTTTGGAATATCCGGACATGAGCCCTATTGTTGCCAAAAACGGCTGCTGCTCTGTGCCTCAGGGCACCCTCACTTCAGCTTGTTTCCCTCTCAGCCAACCATCCTCTCCTCACTCCTGTGCCACAGAATCAGCACCCAAACAGCTGCAGTCTAGGCCCTGCCCACATCCCTCAAGAAATCACCCAAGAATCTGGAATCCTGGGCGACAGACCTCCAGTGAGAGTGGAGGGGAGTGCTGGGAGCTCAGAATTACAGTAGAGAATATATACAGTTTTATACAGTTTTATGCCTGGCAGGAGAATGCCATGGAATCCTAGTAGGGGAGGTAGGTCCAGTTTTTAGAGGGTCTCTCCCATGGAGTGTAGTGGGAGGAACTTTGAACTCTGCTCATTTGTTTGTGGGGCACTCTGAGCCGTTTTCATGGGAGAGGGGACTCCCGTCTGCTTGGTGATGGATTTTGTACTTTTTGTTTGTATCTTTGGGGTCGCAGCTTGCCTCAGTGGGGTTGATGTGTGTTCTTCAACCTTCTCTCTTGGTGCAGCTCTAATCTACCAGGTTACTTGCTAAATTTCTGTCCTTTAACTCTCTTTCTGGATGGGAGCCTCTGTGGAAAGCTGGCTTCAGTCAGCCATCTTGTATCCACCTCCCAGCAGAAGTTGTTGAAAAGACTACCCTTTCTTGGCTCGGTGCCTGTGGCTCAAGTAAGCATCTTAGGCCCAAGCCAGATACACCTGAACTGGTGGTTTCGAATCCAGCCTGGGCCTGGTGAACAACAATGACAGCTACAACCCAAAAATAGCTGGGTGTTGTGGTGGGTGCCTGTACTCCCAGCTACTTAGGAGGCAGAGGCAGGAGAATTGCTTGAGCCTAGGAGTTGGAGGTTCCTGTGAGCTGTGATGCCACGGCACTCTACCCAGGGTGACAGCTTGAGGCTCTGTCTCAAAAAAAAAAAAAAAAAAAAAAAAAAAAAAGAAAAAAGAAACAGGAAGAAAAAGAAAACACTATCCGTTCTCCACTGATTTGCCTTTCTAATTCTTTTTTTTTTTTTTTTTTTTTTTTTTGCACTTTGGGGCTGGTGCCCTACTCCTTTGAGCCACCAGCACTGCTGAGTTGCCTTTGTATCTTTGTAAAAACTCGGTTGTCCATACAGGTGCAGGGATCTATGTGAATTCCTTGTTTTGTTCCTTTGATCTTTTCTACCTCAATGTTAATAGTATCCTGTCTTAATTACTATAGGTTTGTAAGGAGTCTTGAAATGAAGTAGTGTTTGTTCTCTAGCTTTGTGTTTTTTAAAGTTGTTTTCAAGGCCGGGCAGGGTGGCTCACTCCTGTAATCCTAGCACTCTGGGAATGTGAAGTGGGTGGATTGCTTGAGCTCACAAGTTTGAGACTAGCCTGAGCAAAGGCAAGGCCCCGTCTCTAATAAAAATAGTAAAACTGAGGATCACTTGAGCCTGAGTTGGAGGTTGCTATGTGCTATGATGCCAGGGCACTCTACCCAGGATGACATCTTGAGACTTTGTCTCAAAACCAACAAAGAAAATGAAGAAAAATGAATAAATAAATATATATAAAGTTGTTTTCGTATCTAGGTTATTTCTAGCATTTCCACATGAATTTTGAAATGAATGTCTTAATATCTCATAAAATGTATTTGGTAGGATTCTTACTGAGTTTGAGTTTACATTGAATCTATAGATCAGAATGGGAAGAATTGAATTCTTAACACTAGGTCAGGTGTGGTGGCTCACACCTGTAATCCTAGCACTGTGGGAGGCCAGGGAGGATTGATAACCTGAGCTCAGGACTTCCATACCAGCCTGACCAAGAGCGAGACCCTGTTTCTACTAAAAATAGAACAACTAGCTGGTCCTGGTGGGTGCCTGCATTCCCAGCTACTCAGGAAGCTGTGGCAAGAGAATCACTTGAGCCCAAGAGTTTGAGGTTACTGTGAGCTATGACCCACAACATTGAACCCCAGGAGGACTGAGTGAGACTGTCTCAAAAAAAAAATAAATGAATAAATAAATAAATTCAAGAAGGGAGAGGGGCAGAGGGTAAGGTGAGTTTCTAGCTAATGCGGACAATGTAGGATTATGTGGCTCACTTCCTGGTGAAAGGACTCAACTACAAATCAGACATTACCTTATACACCACAAAACAAGTAACCTTAATCATATCTACCCCTGTATCATTCAAAACTTTGAAAAATATTAAATTATGCAATGCATAGTAATGGGAGTAATAAAGCAATAAAGAATAATAATAAAATAATAAAGAAAAATGCACAATGGGAACAACAAAGATAAAAATATCTACAGCTAGAACAGTGGTCACAGAGTATTTTTATGCATTCAATACCTACATCAATAAAAAGAAATATAAATCAATTAAACATTTAATTCAAAATGCCAGATAAAGGACCACAAAGTAAACTAAAGGAATGCAATAAATGAATAAAGAATGAATAAAGTTTAAATAGAAATGAATGAGTTATAAAGGAAAAGTTAAGAATTTATACAGAAAGGGAAAGGAATGTTTATTTTAGGGGGATATCAATAACATAAAATGTCAGTGGGTAAATAACTTAAGGAAACTGAGAAAAAGACAAACAAAATTTAACATAGCCAAAGTGGTAATTCTCAACACAAAGGAAACTTTAACTCTCTTAAGTGAAAAATTTACAGAATTCTATTCAAATCCATTTGAAAGTAGCCAAACTGGACAAATTTCTAAAAAAATGCAGCTTACCCAGAGTGAGCCCAAAAGATACAAAACGTCTTCACAGGTGAAATAATCCCTCATAAAGAAGCATCAGTCCCAGATCTTTTTAGAGGAGATTTATAGCAAACCTTTAAAGGTATGCTAAAGATCCATATTCCTTAAACTATTCCAAGGGCACAGGAAATACATAAAACAATGAACCAAGTATACAATTCATTCTAAAACGTGGCAAGAAATGCAATGGAAGCAAAAATACAGAGAAATCTCAAAAAAAATTCTTAAATGAAAACTAGCAAACACAATCAAAGAGGTCATAAAGTATAGATCATAGCATTATGAAGCTTTTACAATTATCAAAAGGTCTTTTAATATTAGGATAACTGTGAATATAGTGTGTTGATAGAGGAAATAAGACAATAATTATATGATCATTTCTATATGCAGCATGAATGCTCTACAAAACAAAAGATCCATTTTGTAAGCAAGTAAATGAGATGGTTAAGAAAAAGTTGTGGGACCTTTTCTGCAATAAATGAGATGTGAAAGAGTTAAAGAGAAATTAAATCAGAGAATTTATATGGAAATCACAATGAGACACTTTGAAAAACTGCTTGGCAGTATCATCCACTCAGCTGAACACATACCCTGAGTCAGAAATGCTGCTCCTTGGTACATGCTCAAAAGAAAAATTAATGTCCATCAAAAAAAAAAAAAAAAAAATATATATATATATATATAGGAATGTTCATTGTGTTAGGTGGTGCCCTGCACCAGACCACAGCCAGGTTCACGCAGAGCCGGCCCATGCCTCGGGGAAGAGGCAGCCTGTAAAGGCACCACCCTGACCATCATTGGAGGCAGGAGTCACAGTCAAGGAGAGCAGAAGCTCTAGCACCTGCCTCAGCTGAGGGCAACAAGGCCTGTCCTGCTCCCCTTACCCCAACCCACTCCCCACTGTTGTGCCAGAGAATTGTGAACTTCAACCCCCATGTTTTCTTCAGGAAGGTTCCTGAGGAAGAAGACTGAGTATTGAAATGTTTGTTCTGTAATCTCTGCCTGTCACTTACCCAAAGGCAGGAGGCAAGAGCTAATCCTGCCAGGGGAAAGGGGGGACCCACTTGGTAGCTTAGTTAGCCTATAGATAGTGTGTGTTCAGACTTCTGGGTGTCTTCTCCACTCCTGTAGAGGAAACCATCTCTGCATCTCAAACAGTGAAGCCTAGAACATAGAACAATGTCATTTCCATCTGGAAATAGAATTCATCATGGAAATTCAGAAAGTCATTTTAACAGTCAAGTTGTCTAATGCACAGAAATTATGAGGATTATTACCTTTTAAAATGATTCATACAATTCTCTTTTAACATTTATGTATTTATGTATTTATTTATTTATTGAGACAGAGCCTCAAAGTGTCACCCTGGGTAGAGTGCTGTGGCATCACAGCTCACAGCAACCTCCAACTCCTGGGATTAAACTATTCTCTTGCCTCTGCTTCCAAAGTAGCTGGAACTACAGGTGCCTGCCACAATTCCCGGATATATTTTGGTTGCAGCTGCCATTGTTGTTTGGCGGGCTGCATTGGATTTAAACCTGCCAGCTCAGGTGTAGGTGGCTGGCGCCTTAGCCGCTTGAGCCACAGGCGCTGAGCCTGTTTTAACACTTAACTACCATTTGGTTTTTCTTAAACAAATACCATCCAAGACATGGAACAAAGGCCACTGAAGATCAGTTTCCACCAAAAGACATAGGGCCCTGTCTACCATCAACCACCATACTGACATGATTCAACACATGTCTTTTTATGAAGTGTATTGGTTAGGAGTTCATGTTCTAGAGTCCACAAATGACTCACCATTAAATTGGGATTATGCAGTATATACTGTAGAAGACAAAATGTTTTTAAACAAATATTGATTTGTTTTGGTTTTATCAGCAAAAATGAATGGAATCTCATAATTTAAAAAATTATATTGCAGAGACATTAGAACATCTGTGGTTTGATCTGACTGATGATTTTGTAAACAAAATTATCTATGCCTCAATTGCATCTTCTGTAAAATTGTGGGAAAAGTCCTCCTAACTTCATGGATTTTTGCTCTGAGAATTAATACGTGAGTCACTACAAAAGTTTTGAGACAGACTGTGTTATGTTCTGTTATTTCATTTCCAATGAACACAATTCATGGTGTTATTTCTGATTGACCCATGCAAATTTCAAGTTGATTGGCTTGTCAGTGTTGCTATGAGGGCTTCATTTGCTTCCATCCACACTGATTTTATTTTAGGTTTCCCGAGTTCTCTGTATCTCAAAACATTTGTAATGACCTACATTACATGAAAACCCTTAGAACAGGGCTAAGAACACATGCAAAGATCAATATTGTGAACTGTTGTATAAATACTTCCAAGGTGAGATTTTTACAATTTTCATAGTTTTATATTTTGCATCTGTTTTTTTTTCACATTTTATTTTATTTTTTACATTTTTTTATTGTTAAATCACAGCAGTGTACATTAATGCGATCACCATTCTAAGATGCACCATAGATGTGGCCCCACCCATTGCCCTCCCTCCAACAAAACCTCCCCCCTCCCTTCCCCTTCCTTGGCCCTTTCCCTACAGTCTCATGGTATAGTTGGGCTATAGCCTTCATGTGAAAGCTATAATTTAGCTTCATAGTAGGGCTGAGTACATTGGATACTTTTTCTTCCATTCCTGGGATATTTTGCTAAGAAGAATATGTTCCAGCTCCATCCATGTAAACATGAAAGAGGTAAAGTCTTCATCTTTTTTAAGGCTGCATAATATTCCATGGTATACATGTACCACTGTTTGCTAGTCCATTCGTGGGTCGATGGGCACTTGAGCTTCTTCCATGACTTAGCAATT
>CAUYPK010025142.1:0-18024 GCA_963574355.1 Loris lydekkerianus
CCCTTGCTTTCGGGGGGGGGGGGGGGGGTCGCTGGCTTGGGGAGGGTCTCTTCCTCTCACCTCGGAAGCAGGACCAGGAAGAGACCCTCCCCTTCGCTGATCCCCAGGGTCGTGACAGCCGCACTAGCCCCCCTGGCAGCAACCAAATTTTACTTTTACTTTCTCTTTTTGCCTTGGCAAGAGGTGTGCTGAGGACCTCATTTCTTGGTTGGGTGCTTAATGAGAAGTCTGCGGGCAGGCCCCATCCACAACTTCTGTCCTATTGCTTGTTATGAGGAAGGAAAACGCAGTGGAGACAGTTTGAAAAACGTTATGGTTTGTGGCTCTTATTTTCTTTACAGCTAAGCTAAGTTACCCTCTAGTTTAGACTTTCTTCAGAAAGTGATGGGAAGAGGTTTCTCATCCTATTTGCATCTAGGACCCTGCTCTGATTCACATTTCTCCATTCTTCTTTGACCCTCTCAGCTGGGAACTTCCAAAAGAGCCATTAATAATAAGATCATTTACTGATGTGAGGATTCTATTCTGCCTGCCCCATGATCCAAGGAGAAAAATGTCACTCACTGGAGCAACTCACTACCGTGAAAACACCTAAGCTTTCAATCACCGTCTATATCTGCTTTTCTCCTATCTGTTTTGTCTCCTCCGTGCAATTCAACATTTCCTTGATTCTTGCAATATCTACAATCCCTGCCCTTCTCATCAACCCAAAGCAAAGAGCACCACATTGAATTCTATTCTCCTTGCACATAGGTCTCCACAGGTATATGTTTTCTTGTATTCTTCCTTACTCCTAGCAACCACCCTGGTCGGCTTTTACCCTCAGAGCAGACTGTGGCCTTGTTAGGGGAAGTACTGGAATTTTGAACACCCAGCTATTTGGGTAGCTTGTTTGGCAGTGTATCAGCCTCATGATGCTAAGGATGGTGTGTACGCCTTGTCACAAGTGCGTGGCTGGGCCTGTGCAGGTGGTCTTGGTCACCCAAATGCTGAATCTGTTCCTCCATATCCTTGGGGACATGCCAAGCGCTCAGTTTATTTCTTTGCCTGCTTGGAGAACTAGCAGCTTGAAATAAACCAATTCTCCAGGGACTTGGGGGGAGTCACTGTGTGCTTGAAAGTTTTTTGACTCCTAGTAGACTGCTGTGGACCTGACTGTTGCTTCAGGACCTGTTTTTGAACTAGTAAACCCAGACTTCGGGTTCACTCCTACTTACTGCACTGTACACTCTGGACATATGGCAGAGACTCTACAACATGCTACACAGTGTGAGCTGTGAAAGTTCCCCTGAAACTATAAATGCTACAGTCTTCACCCTTATTATCTTTCCAAGACATTTCTCTCTCCATTTGTCTGTGGTTATGTTAATATCTTGCTTCTCTTTGGAATTATGCAAAGCTCTTTGGTCTAGGTCCTATAAGACTGAACTTATTTGGTGATCAGACATTATAAAAACACAGAGAGATGGTTTTCTGTTGATAAATGTAAAGATACTAAAAATTCACTTTAAATTTACGGTAATGCTACTTACCCATTCTCAAACACCACTGGAGAGCTCTAAAAGAGCTTCTAGGGGTGATGAAGCTCTTTTTTCTCATCAACCTCTTCCTTTTGTAATTGGCCCCATATTATATTTGGAGGTAAACATTAAAACTTCCTTGAGGACAAGTATAAAGTTGTGAAATAAACAAGACACAGCATACAACTTAAGAACCAATATTATAAATTGTTCTATAATTGCGTTTTCAAAATGTAACTCATTTCTAAAATAATTTCTATACCTTTATGTAACAGTTTTTAAAAATAAGGAATTATTTTCACATTGTCTCAGTCCTTCCCATTCTTCAACCTGCCATCCCCATAAAAGACTGAGGCAGACTGAACAGCTCCCTAGAAAAAAGAGAAAAATGTGGGGAAACATCATGAGACGTCAAGATCTCTCAAGCTTATGTATGAATGCTTATGCAGACGTTATATGTGAAGGCTATACATTTCCTTAAAATATATAAATAATATCTGTACTCAATGACTACTAACATGTCAAAAATTGAAATTGCATACTTGGTTTAACCCCACATTCTCCCAGCAATCTGGTAGCAGAGGTAGGTCTCCAATCTGAGACTCCCAACATCTTACTCCACTGTTCTTCCCACTATACTAAGAGGTATAGCTCTTCTATTGGATCCTACAATGGCAGCTTGAAAAATCTAGAACTTCAACCTGTAAAGGAAAGCAAAGCTATTGGTTGCCCAATTCACTTATTTGGGGGTCAAGGTGCAATGCAGAATGCCCAGGAAAGAAAGCAGCAAGATTACTGGGGAGGAGAAGGAATATTTCCAGAAAGAGTCATGGACATGTCTCCTACAGGAGCAAACTTTTTTTCTACTTTGATTCCTGATATTTGGGACACAGGTTTATTTTGGAGGTGCGAGAGAGAATAGTTAGGAAAAGAAATAGTTCAGTGGTCTGAGTGACTAGTGAATATGTAGGAGAAGGACATTAGATAGAGTGTGATTGGCAATCTTAAAAGATAGTACATTTTCCTTTTTTTGTTGACTATCCTCCCAACCTGTGTCCATCAGCAGAGAATGACAGAGAAATGTCAAAAAAGATAGAGTGACAGATGGAAGCTGCTATGGCAAGCATACAGAGCTGCCACCCTGTGCAATATTTTAAAATTCAGATTTGGAAACAGAAATAACTTAGAGCTTTAAAGAATTTTTGTTGTTGTTCCTGTTGTTTCTCTTGTTGCTGCTACTCTTACAACAAAAAAATCCCATGCAAAGTTCAAAGTGCAATTAGACTTCATTTGTGGATAGTATTTGCATAGTGAAATTTCCCCTCAAGTCACCAGACCCCAGAATGAGAATTTTTAATTCTGAAGAACCATGAATTATTCCTAGAAAAGGCATTTAGTGTTAATAAAACTGGTGATTGTGAAGCTGGTATCAAAACGAAAGCACCTTTGGGGGGAAACAAAATTTTATGGGTCTTTCTACTAAACTCTGGTTCATTAACAATGATTGTTTAGGCTTATTTAAAATATTTTAGTTTTACTTTTATCAACATGATGATCTGTACCATAACTTTAAATTTTTTTCGTTTAAAAAAATCTAACCAAATCATTCAATTATAGTTTGTTGTTAACAGGTGTGAATCTTACTCTACAAACTCATGCACAAGAAACTATGCATTATGCTCAGAATATCAAATTTAATTTGATTCTGAATTCCCATTCTACCAGATTGGCAGAACTTCGATTTCTGTCATTGTGGGGATCTGCCCCGGCTCACAGAAAGTGTCAGGGGAACATTCAGGGAGGTTTCTCCTTTAGTTTTCAGAGTCCACTGGTTACTTCTGAGTTTCCCATTGTCTACACCCATAAAATCTTGAATCTGCTGGTTGAGATGATTCTTGGAACCTGAGGATCAGCCTCCTTCAGTGATTCACACAGTCAGTCCCCCCAGCCCCTCCTCAGATCCTGTCACCATCCTGAGAGGGCAATGATGGAGCTGGCCACAGGGCCCTGCCCTCACACCCTCGCCTTCTATTTCCTGTCATTTCTTTACCCCACTGTTCTACTGCTCCCTCGGAAGTTTCTCCATTTCCTCTGAGACACCTTAATGAATTCAGGCTTCCACAAAAGGTTCGGGGTGGTGTTTAAGCAAATTCTCCTATGGTGTGAGAGGTGCATCAGAGGAAAGGAAAGGTCTGGAACATACAGTGAGAATGAAACCTTGTTTTTTCATGAAATGATTTATGTAGCTATAGTGGCTATAGTGTATGCAAGACAGAAATGTGGTGCTAAGTAGGCTCAGGATATTTTTCATTCACCCTAAACCACTTGTCTAAGGAAGGTGAACATTAAGGGCCTTCTTTAACTTAGTAAATGGGGGGAGGTCTTTAACAGCAATAACACATATACTGCTCTAGTTGCTTTACATGTATTTAGCTCATTTCGTCCGCGTATCCACCATATGAGGTAGGCACTATTTTACAAATGAGAAAACTGAAGCACAGAAGTTAATGATTTGCCTTGATGACAGGGCTAGAAAGTGGCAGAAGCAGAGTATGAACCCAACAGACTGGCTTTGGAGCACACACTCTTACTCTGCAGGCAGCACCACCTCTCCAGCCACCACTGTTCTCATACCGTGCCTAGTAATTACACCTTATAAAGTTCTGAAGGGACAGGGCAGTGTGCTCAGATTCTCCCCAGCAAGCAGGAAGTGAGGTGCATGATTGAGAGTCCTAACCTGTCTTCCCTCACCGTCTGTCTTGACTCAGGCAATGATCCATTCATCATCATCAATGCAAACACAAGCCAATGCATCAAACCCCTGTCCAGCTGGATAGTAGCAGTGGACTGTCTTGAAACTGAGGACATGTTATGGAAGTGGGTGTCCCAGCATCGACTTTTTCATTTGCAATCCCAGAAGTGCCTTGGCCTAGATATTACTAAACCCGAGGATTCTTTGGGATTGTTTAGCTGTGACTCCAGTGTCATGCTGTGGTGGAAGTGTGACCACCACTCAGTGTATGGTGCTGCCCAGTATAGGCTGGCTCTGCAGAGCGGTCATGCCATAGCAACTACAGATGCATCTGATGTCTGGAAGAAAAAAGGCTCGGAGGAAAGCCTCTGTGACCAGCCCTACCACGGTGAGTACTGGGGAGGGACTTTGACCATTTGCTGTGTGCTTGATAAAGGTGGCACTGAACATTCACAACTGTGTAAAATAAAGTTAGACACATTTATTGTACAGTGAATGAGTTATTCAGTTCCAGGTATTGTGAAGTTACTTGGAGTTACATTCTTACTACACACCTGTGAGGCAGGTGGTATGTTCCCCCCACCCCTTTATAGGTAAAGCTAGGAGAGGTTAAGTGCCTGTCAGAGGTCACACAAACATGGTGTGGTAAACCTGAGATGTGAAATGTAGCTGATGCCTGGGGCATATGTACTTCCTATGGTGACATTCTGAACCCTAGAGGAAAGGAAACATTAGATTAATAAGGAAGGTTGATATAGGCCCAAGGTGAAATAATCAAATAATACTGATTTTATTCTGAGTTTAAAAAGAAAGAAAAAATGTATTTTTCTTTGCCTACAGATTTTTAGATAATGAGAATATTTTCAATTTCATGTGGGTTTATTTATTTTCATCTTTGGCATGTCAATCACACTTTATTGTTTGTATTTATGATTTAGCATTTTAAGAGTAGACTTTTTCTATATTATTTCCAAAAATAAGTAGATGAATATTGCTTTTGGGGGAGCTGATCATTAAGTCGCTCTGAGTCTAGAGACTGGATTGCAACTAACTCCCAAGTTTCAAAAGAATGAGTACATTCTTTTTTATAACCACTAAATGTAATAAGCTATCACCCAAGTACATATTTTTCATTATGCTGCTGTAAATTACATGAAGTATTGATCTATCAAATTATCTAAGTCCTATTTCTGTACGTGCTTACATAACATTACAAAGGTTTTCTTCTCTTAAAGCTCATTTAAGCTAAATTTGGCCTTAGACTCAGGATAACAGCTTCACCCCCATCATTCCCATTACCTGTATAAGTTTTTCTCCTGGAGAATCTCTATTTCCGAATAAAGATATAGGAAATCTGAGAATGGCAGGTTCTGCTGCGAGGGAGAAATACTAGAGAATTAGAGATAGGCTTTCCTTTTCATCAGTCCCCATCTTTGGAGTAGTTGAGGAATCTCTTCCTACTAGCCAGCTTCCTCCTCAACAGAAAGGGGTTGCTTACATTTAAACCAGTTGCTTTCTGGATACCACTTCATGGCAAATTTAAATTTTGTGCTATAAAAGCCTTTCTCTAACTTGACAACTAAGAGAAAACACAGAACCAAACAAAATGCCTTTTGGCCTGCATTTAACTTGCCTCATTGTATTTGTCCACAGATCAAAAAATGTCATTTTCTTGGCAAGACTCTTTCAGAAAGTTTCCTGCCCCTCATTTCTTTGAGGTGCATCATTGTACTCTTAAACTCCCTCAGTCCCCAACCTGCGTTTGTCTCAATATAACTGGTTTTCTTTTTTACCCTATGTGTTCTATTTGTGCATTCATAATGTTCTTCTGAGAAGGGTATCCATGGGCTTCACACAGATGCCAGACTGATCAGTGGCATAAAAAGGGTTAAGAACCCACCCAGAGCACCGGCCAAGAGAGCTAAAGAGTACCACCAGCATAAAGGCATAAAGTCTATTTTTTTTTTTTATTGTTAAAACGTAGCTGTGTACATTAGTGCAGTCAAGGGGTACAATGTGCTGGTTTCATATACAATCTGAAATATTATCATCCAACTGTTCAATGTAGCCTTCATGGCATTTTCTTAGTTACTGTATGTGGACATTTGTATTCTGCATTTAGTAAGTTTCGCCTGTACCCATTCTAAGATGCACCTTAGGTGTGACCCCACCCCTCCCTCCACCCTAAGCTCCCCCCTTCCTTCCCCTTCCTTGGACCTTTACCCATAGTCTTGTGCTATAGTTGGGTTATAGCCTTCATGTGAAAGCTATAATTTATCTTCATAGTAGGGCTGAGTACATTGGATACTTTTTCTTCCATTCCTGAGATACTTTCCTAAGAAGAATATGTTCCAGTTCCATCCATGAAAACATGAAAGAGGTAAAGTCTCCATCTTTCTTTAAGGCTGCATAATATTCCATGGTATACATGTACCACAATTTGCTAGTCCATTCGTGGGTTGATGGGCACTTGGGCTTCTTCCATGTTTAGTAATTATGAATTGGGCTGCAATAAACATTCTGGTACAGATTTCTTTGTTATATTGTGAATTTTGGTCTTCTGGGTATAAACCAAGTAAAGGGATTATATTCATAGTTTTATTTGTCAGTTATTCCCTTCACATAAATTCTCAACCATTTCCTGCCCGGCTTTCCACTCAGCATAAAGGCTATAACTTCTCAGGCTTCTATGGGCTTCTCCTGTCCAATGTGTGTGCTAAACCAGGGTGCCAGGCTGGGTTTGATCCCAAGCCCTTTTCTGCACATTCTCCCTGACCCACAGGTACTTTTTGAATTCAAATATGTATATTATGAAATTTGTGAAGACCACATATCTAGTGATGATTTCCAAAACGTAGACCTCTATTCCAGACCACTACCCTCTGTGTCAAGCAAATCTCTAATTTGTGACTACATACAACTGCTCTGAAAGCTAAAGCTATCGTGAATATATTATATAACTTGTCCAAAATAGAATTTTGATAATCATGTATTTCAAATCTACTCCTCCACTGGGCTTCCCGATTCACTAGCCAGTGAGGTCACACCAAAGTTTAGGGGTCGTGTTATTCTCCCCTTTCTTCATTGCCCATATCCTTACTAAATCCTAAAAGGTCTAGTTCTAAAAGGTACTCAAGTCATTCAATGTCTCACTGTCCACTATGGCCACTTTCATCAAGGTAATTAGTCCTTCTAATATCTAATCTGATACACTTTTATATCAATTCATAGCCCTCATAGGAACCCAAGTGATTTTTTTTGAAATATAAGTGAGGTAAATTCTCTCTCCTTTTAAACCATTTGATTGTTTTACCTTGCATTAAGAATAAAATCTTAACATCCAATTCTATAATAAACTACTAGAATACTCTTAGTTTTACTCTGGACTGTATTTTCAACTTCATCTTATTGTAAGATTTTTCCTGTTTAGTTACAAATGGCCTGTTTCTGTTACCTGAGCATCCCTTCCTTAATACTTTGACTCTTCTAGAAATAGATATTATAAGTAAAGGTACAGCAAGAATCTTGTGTCTAGAACCTGAAAAGCAGCATTGACAAAGCTACGTGTGATGAAATTGTTGGCGCAGGGTGATGGCATGAGCTTGGAGCCAGCTGGGCTGCTAATCCTGGACTCCCTGACATTGGATTGTTCTTATAAGAGATAGGTACCACCTAATGGGTTTTAATTAATATTATTTGTGACACTGAAATAACAATAACAATAATAATAAAAGCTAACATGCAGTGTTTTAACAAGTTTAAATAGGTTTAACTAGAATCTCTCTAACAAAATGATGTTATTTTACCTCTTATCGTAGTGTGGCTGCTCAGCAATTTATTCTTTAATATATAGTATCATTTAAATCTATTTTTTGTATAATTTTAACAGCCTATAATTATTGTTTTCTTCTTATATATTTTACAAAATATGTTTTAAAAATTTAGCTCATGTAATGCAGAGTTCCCTTGTTCCCCTTCAGCATTCCTACATGTGTGCGTGTGTGCACACAAACACGTTCCCCCTAATATCTAGCGTTAGTGTGGTACATTATCTAGAGCTGATGAACCAATACTGATGCATTATTCTTTTGAAAATTTATGATTTACATTACATATGATTTACATTAGCAATAATGCTCATATAAACATTTATTTAAATGTTTTTGTGGGGCATAAGTTCATAAATCACTCGGGTAAATGCCAAGCAAGTTGATTACTGGATTGTATGGTAAGATTATGTTTGTTTTGCAAGAAATTGCCGAACAAATATTTCAAATTGGCCTTACGACTTTGCATTCCACTAGAAAGGAAGTAGAGTTTGTGTTGCTCAGCGTATTTACCTGAACTTGGCAATGCCAGTTCTGTTTTCTTTTTGTTTTAAGTTTAGGCTTTCTAATAGGGGTATAGTGGCATATAATTTATGGTTTCATTCTCAATTTCATAGTGATACATATTGTTTAACGTTTTTATATGTGTGTATATATGTACATGGGTATACAGATCTGTTTGTGTATCTACATATACACACACATACACACTCATACTTATTTGCTATTTTCACATATTTTTTGGTGGAATGTCAGTTCAGACTTCTTCCACTCTTTTAAAATTTGGCTGTTTGTTTCTATTTGTTGTTTTTTAAGATTTGTGTATTTTGAATACAACCCCTTTTTCAGTACATTTTGGGCAAACATTTTCTCCCATTGTATGTCTTATCTCTTCATTGTCTTAATAGTCCTTCACAGAGCAAGTTATAAATTTTACCATAGTTCATCTTGTCATTCTTATCTTTTATGGATAGTGCCAGTGGTGTTGTATTTCAAACATTATCTACATAAATTCAAGAGATTTTTTTTTCCCCTTGTGGTGTTCATGAAAAGTATATAAGGTTTTGCATTTTACACGTAGGTCTATGATTCATTTTGAGTTAAGTTTTGTACAAGATGTATGATAAGAGTCTAAATTAATTTTTTTCTGCAAATGGATGTCCAACTTGTTTCAGCACTTTATTAAAAAGACTATTCTTTCTTCTTTTACTTGACTGTGCTCCTTTGGTAAAAATAAGTAGACTGTATTTATTATGGGTCTATTTTTGGAACCTTTTGTTGATCTATTTTGCTATTCTTTTGCCAACATCGTGGAATCTTGATTGCATCTTTGTATTGTAGTAATATATTCAATTTTAAAGTAGAGTAGTTTTAGTCCCTGGATGTTGTACAAAACATGCAAAAAACTCACTCCTAATTTTCTTAAGTGTGAGCACATGTTCTTGATTACAGATGTTTCTGTAAAGACCTCGATTGTTAACCAGCTGCTATCACAAGTCCAGATTTCCCTTTCCTTTATACTCTATTCGTCTCCACTTTAATGAATATTTTCCAAATATAATGTCTCTTTGTTTTTGGTGTACAGAGAAATTCTTAGTATTATACTTTATCTCTTTAGCAGTTACAGTTCTAGTTGATTTCAGTCTTTTTCTATATATCTATATATCTGCTAAATTTCTTTATATCTGCTTCTTAATTTTTTACTTAATTTTAATCTTTACTCCTCTCTTTAATGTGAATTTATTAAAAGCTTCTTTCTTTCAAATCTGTGTCTACTGTAAAGAGTAGGACATATCACATTTAGGAGCTTAATGAATATTTGGTTAATAAATGAATAAATCAGTGAAATTTTAAATAATATGTATTTAAGTATATTTAATAAATCAACAAATGGATACATTATGAAATTTGAATTCGTCTTATGCTATAACTATAGCTCACTCATTATAATTAGAGATGTAAGATATTACTACTCAGGATTAAAATTATTATATTATTTAATTTTAAGCCTTTCTCATAATTTGAGGTAATATCTACAAAGTTGAGTTTGACAAAATGTTAGCTATGGACAAATGTGGAAATTGTCAGTGAACAAAAGATGAAAATAAATATACAAAGTATCTTCCTTTAAATTTGCAAGTGGATTTCTTTGATTTAGAAAAAGGAACATCAAAATTATATATACTCTGTATCATATATCTACGTGTACATAACCACTAAATGTAAATAATGTATTTCAATGCAAATTGTGCTAATTTACTACTAACAAATGGACACGTGTTAGATAGAAAGGACTGCAAATGTTTGTAAACATTGAGTTCCATGTGACACCTGTATGAGGGAGCTGTTTCAGATTAATGAGAATGATATTTTTATATCTGGAACGATATAAAGAGATACAAGGCAATAATGTCTTCATTAAAGCATAACATGGAGCAGTTCATTCAGATAACTCAGTGTAGGGTGCCTTTTTAATATACACAGTTCTAAAAAGAGCAAATGTAATAGATTAATTCTGCAAAGATTATGCATGCTGATATAAGTGCAGGGATATAATAATGTTGAATTGTGGTAAAACTATTATACATTTGAATACATTTACTTGTAAGACTACCATGTAGAATGGGCACTGCATTTGGATACTAATGATGTGTTTTAAGGTATATCACATAAATTCCAAGATTCTTAGTTTTACTTATCTATAAAGTACCCATAATATATGTCTATAATTTATTTCTCTTTCATAGACAGTGTTTAAAATGGAAACATTTTATTTGTCAAAATAACCAATAATTATTGAAAATGTTAACTCAAGCAAAAGAGAGAAGTTAAGAGTCCAGATGCAAAACTGAAACAGATTCCTAACTGAGAAAGTTAGAAATAATATAGAAAGAAAAGAATAGATTTAAGGACAAAGGAAGTTTCTTTCTCTCTTGAAATGTCCATCCATATATCTCAATCTAATTGGCCATGCCAATGTAAATGTAAAGGAGACATCACATATACAGATGTACAGTAGAATCAAAACTGAAAGCATATTAAAATTAAAAGTGTCATGTAGAAATTGAATTCTAACTGATGTCTAGGATCATAATTATTCAATCATGACCATTAACAATCTATCACTTCTAATTTTTTATTTATTTATTTACTTATTTATTTTTTTGAGACAGACCCTCAAGCTATCACCCTGGGTAGAGTGCTGTGGCATCACAGCTCATAGCAACCTGCAACTCCTGGGCTCAAATGATTCTCCTGCCTCCACCTCCAAAGTAGCTGGGACTACAGGCACCTGCCACAACGCCTGGCTATTTTTTTTGGTTGCAGCCATCATTGTTGTTTGGCAGGCCCAGGCTGGATTCAAACCCGCCAGCTCAGGTGTATGTGGCTAGCGCCTTAGCTGCTTGAGACACAGGCGCCGAGGCTCTTTTTAATTTTTTTAATATTAAATGTTTTATTTTTTTTATTGTCATAAATACATAAATCGTGTATACATTAATGCATTTATGGGGTACATTGTCCTGATTTTATATATGATTTGGAATGCTTACATCAAACTGGTTAACATAGCCTTCACCTCACTTACTTAATTATTGTGTTAAGACATTTGTACTCTACACTTAATAGATTTGACAAGTACCCTTGCAATATGCACTATAGGTGTGGTCCCACCATTTATCCTTCCCTCAATTCAACCTCTCTCCTCCCCATCTTTGCACCTTCCTTTCCCTCCTTCATCCTGGGCTATAGTTGTGTTTTATCTTTCATATGAAAGTGTGGGTGATTATAAATTGGTTTCATAATAGTACTAAGTACATTGGGTACTTTTTCTCTTAATCTTGAGATACTTTACTAAGAAGAATATGTTCCAGCTCCATCCATCTACACATAAAAGAAATAGTCTCCATCTTTATTAAGGCTGCATAATATTCCATAATTGTCATAATACTTATAGTAACACTGAAGAACCAAAGTCTTTTATCTTGATTTTAAATGTTTTATTTCACGTGTCTTTTAAGTGTTATTGAACTCAAATTATTTCCAGGAAAGCTAACAAATCAATAAATACAAATGTATATTTATTTAATGTTTATAAATGTATGTATTACATATGCTAAAATTTCATAGACTATTCTTTTGCCATAATGCAATAATTAATATTTATTGAATTCTTAAGATATTCTAAATTTTAAGGTATATTTATGCATATGAAGGCTCAAGAAATGTTTGAGGTTAGTATTATTATAATCTTAAGGGTATAAATGACTAAGAAGTACAGGTAAAGTTACTGATACATCATAATATGGTTACTAATTTAGATAGCCATGCTTTATATTCAGACAATTTGAAGTGAGATACAGTATTCGTTATTCTATACTATAAAGCCTCCCATGTGGACAGTCTTTTATAAAAATACTTTAATAAGAATTATTGCATGTACTCACATACATTTATTTTTATATTTTCAAAATATACATGTGAATGAAAGTCAAAATATTTTTGTCAGCATCTGAGAACTCATGTAACTTATAAATTTATCTTTTCTCACTCTTTGCCCTTCAACTCATACATAATTAGGATAAAGACAATCATTTTTTAATAACAACCAAGAAAAAGGTGAAAATTATACTTCAGATTTTACTTTAAAATCGCATGTGATGCTCTATCATAATAAAATGCTCTTTTGATTTCATTCTTTTCTTGTATTTCTATAGCTCTTCATAAAAAATGACATTCTAGTAGCAATTGCTTTTCAGTTTGCCACAATGAAGGTCAAAAACCATGAACTGTTCAATTGCAAGTTGAACACCGGGTTGTGTGGCTCTTGGAGTTCCTGAACACTTTTTTCTATTATTTTCTTTTATACATTAGATTGCTATTTTTGACATTACTAAAACTAAATATGTAAAGGAAATAACAATGGAAAACTATTTGTATACCTAATTACAGTGGCTTCTAGAAAAATTTTCTTTGTATACTAACTTTATATAAAGTTGGGTTGCTAGGATTATTATCCCCAATTATGATGCCCTCTGTCTTACATGCTTTAACTTGGAGGAAGATGAACAAGGAAATTAAATCCTCCTGAAAGACTGGGGACAACAGCAATAGGAAAAGAAGGAAATATTCTACAGAATAAGAAGAGAAAGAGGTTGGGAAGGAGGAGAAGGAAAAAGAAGGAGAAGAAAGAGCATGGGAAAGAGAAAGAAAAGAAGACAGAAAAGTGGCAACAATAATAACAATTAAAATGATTTTTTCCTATTGAATCAGAAATTTATTAAGCTTTTTATGTATAAGAAGATAACATAAATGGATGGGCCATTTTATTCAAATATTATATAAGGAAAATATTATATGACTTCCTCTCTCTAGCTATTGAATTCCAATCTCTTAATCATTGCCTTCTGTTTACTAACGCTTATCTGAAGCCAAAAGGCAAAGGAAGCAAGTTGACACAAACCATGCACATGTCTCAAAGAATAGGGCAGAGAATGGTGGAGATGTTATCAGAAGTGAAAAGTACAGTTAATCCAATGCTCTTTGTTACAAAATGTTTTGTTTTGTTTTAATTAAACTATGCATCTGAGAGCTGTGCCAGAACCATGATCGGCACACTCCCGGACCTCCAGAAGAGCTATGCTCACCTGATCAGCACCCTCCCACCTCCGGAAGAGGTGTGCCGGGACCCCATTAAGAGCTGCCCCATGCCCCCCAATGGCACCCTCCTGGACCTCCAGAAGAGCAGCGCCATTAACTGTGATGGGCACCCTCCCGGACTTCTAGAAGAGCTGTGATGCAACCCAAGATCGGCACCCTCTGGACCTCCGAAAGAGCTGCACCGGACCCACTACCCCACCCATCAGGCCTCCCCATGTCATGACCAGGAACTCCAAGAGCCACACAACCCGGTGTCTTCCCTCCTGTACCCTCCCTGCCTCCACACGGCCCCTTTGTCTGGCCAGGGACTCTGGTAGCCATGTGCCCTTCAGAGTGCTCCCTGCCTCTGTGCGGAGCTCTTCTCCTGGCCAGAGACTGCAGGAGCCTTGGGCCCTCTGTGCCAAAGTCACTGGGCATCAGGCCCTCCCAGAACCATGGATGCCCCCTTTCCCCCTGTTGCTGGATCCAGGGGTGTCACACTCTGGAGCTGCTCCCACATCCAGAACTCCCTGGCTGGGGCAGCCCCTGAAGAGCTGCACAGGATCACTCCCTACAAAGATCCAACAACAATAGAATGATTCCCCTTTGTCTAATCTCAGAGAGACACCACCCCAACTCTGAGGACGGCCAGAGACAATGATGAAAAACAATCATGAGAAGAAATCAAAGGAAACATTCTGATAATATGAATAATCAGAGTAGATCAACTCCCCCAAAGAACAATGGGGCAGACACAGCACAAGATCCCATGCACAAACAAATAGCTGAGATGTCATAAATCGAATTCAGAATCTGAATAGCAAATAAGATCGAATTAGAATTCCAAGCAATAACCCAACAGATGTCTCAAGAATTCAATGAATTCAAAGACAAAATGACTAAAGATTTTGACACATGGAGATAAGAAGTTGCAGCCCTCAAAGATCTGAGAAACACAGTAGAATCCCTCAGTAACAGAATGGACCAAACAGAAAAAAAAGGATTTTTGACATTGAAGACAAAGTTTTCAAACGCTCCCCAAACTCTCAGAGAGGAAGAGAAATGGAGGATAAAAACAGATCACTCTCTCAGAGAGCTCAGGGATAATTCTAAGAAAACCAATATTCATCTTCTAGGGATCACCAAAAGCAATGAAGTGGCTTCACAAGGCCACAGAGTCTCTTCTCCATGAGATTATGAAAAAGAACTTTGCAGACATGCCAAGAGATTCTGAAATTCAGATAGCAGACAGTTACAGAACTCCAGCATGACTCAACCAGAATAAGACATCTCCCAGACACATCATAATCAATTTCACTAAAGGTAATATGAAAGAGAAAATTCTGAAAGAAGCCAGACGAAAGAAAACCATTACCTACAAGGGGAAGAATATTAGAATAACTGAAGATGTCTCTGCTGAAACCTTTCAATCTAGAAGAGCATGGTCATCAACCTTTAATCTCCAAATACAAAATAACTTTCAACCCACAACCCTGTACCCAGCCAACTCAGTTTCATTTATGATGGAGAAATTAAATGTTCCAGTGATATTCACATGTTGAAGAAATTTGCCACAACTAAACCTGCTCTCCCGGATATTCTCAGACCTATCCTCCATAAAGACCAGTATAATCTTCCACCACAAAAGTATACCTACCCAGAAAATTTTGATCAAATTCCAACTTCCACATTCGCAAAAGGATTAAAAATGTGCACCAGACTCTCGAAAGGCTTATCAATATTCTCAGTTAATGTGAATGGTTTAAATTGTCCTCTAAAGAGGCACAAGTTGGCTGACTGGATACAAAAACTCAAGCCAGACATCTCCTGCATACAAGAATCTTATCTTACATTAAAAGACAAATATCAACTCAAGGTGAAGGGATGGTCATCTATACTCCAGGCAAATGGAAAGCAGAAAAAAGCAGACATTGCAATCCTATTTGCAGATGCAATAGGCTTTAAAACAACCAAAATAAGGAAGGATAAGGATGGACACTTTATATTTGTTAAAGGTAATGCTCAATATGATGAGATTTCAATTATTAATAGTTATGCACCAAACCAAAACACACCTCAATTTATAAGAGCAATGCTAACAGACATGAGCAACTTGATTTCCTACAGTTACATAGTAATTAGAGATACTAACACCCTTTTAGCAGTGTTGGATAGATCCTCCAAAAGGAAGCTAAGCAAAGAAATCTTTGATTTAAACTTAACCATTCAACAAATGGACTCAACAGACATCTACAGAACATTTCATCTCAACAAAACTGAATACACATTCTTCTCATCAGCCCACGGAACATACTCCAAAATCAACCACATCCAGAACCACAAATCTAAACTCAGAAAATTTAAAAAAATAGAAATTATTCCTTGCATCTTCTCAGACCATGATGGAATGAAAGTTGAACTCAATAATAACAGGAATCTGCATACCCATACAAGAACATGAAAGCTAAATAATCTTATGCTGAAGGATAGATGGGTTATTGATGAGATTAAGAAGGAAATCACTAAATTTTTGGAACAAAACAACAGTCAAGACATGAATTATCAGAACCTCTAGGATACTGCAAAGGCAGTCCTAAGAGGGAAATTTATAGCACTGAAAGCCTTCCTCAAAAAACGAAAATAGAGGAAGTCAATAACTTAATGGGACATTTCAAGCAACTGGAGAAGGAAGAACATTCCAACCCCAAACGCAGCAGAAGAAAAGAAATAACCAAAATCAGAGCAGAATCAAATGAAATTGAAAACAAAAGAATTATACAACAGATCAATAAAACCAAAAGTTGTTTTTTTTTGAAAAGGTCAATAAAATAGATAAACGTTTGGCCAACTTAACCAGGAAAATAAAAGTTTAATTTCTAATTTCATCAATCAGAAATGGTAAAGATGAAATAACAACAGATCACTCAGAAATTGAAAAAAATCCTTAACAAAGATACAAGAAACTTTACTCTCAGAAATATGAAAATCTAAAAGAAATTGACCAATACTTGGAAGTACACCACCTACCAAGACTTAGCCAGAATGAAGTGGAAATTTTGAACAGGCCTATATCAAGTTCTGAAATAGCATCAACTATACAAAATCTCCCTAAAAAGAAAAGCCCAGGACCAGGTGACTTTATGTCACAATTCTACCAAACCTTTAAAGTAAAACTAGTACCTATATTACTAAACCTTTTCCAAAATATAGAAAAAGAAGGAATACTACCCAACACATTCTACGAAGCAAACATCACCTTGATCCCTAAACCAGGGAAAGACCCAACAAGAAAAGAAAATTATAGACCTATATCACTAATGAATATTGATGCAAATACTCAATAAGATCCTAACAAACAGAATCCAACAACACATCAAAAAAAATTAGACACCATGACCAAGTGGGATTTATCCCAGGCTCTCAAGGCTGGTTAAATATACGTAAATCTATAAATGTAATTCAGCACATAAAGAAACTAAAAAATAAAGACCAAATGATTCTTTCAATTGAAGCAGAAAAAGCTTTTGATAATATCCAGCATCCCTTCATGATCAGCACACTTAAGAAAATTGGTATAGAAGGGACATTTCTTAAACTAATAGAGGCCATCTACAGCAAACCCACAGCCAATATCATATTCAATGGAGTTAAATCAAAATTATTTCCACTCAGATCAGGAGCAAGGCAAGGTTGCCCATGTCTCTATTGCTCTTTAACATTGTAATGGAAGTTTTAGGCATTGCAATTAGGGAAGAAAAGGGAATCAAGTGTATCCACATAGGGTCAGAAGAGATCAAACTTTCACTCCTTGCAGATGACATGATTGTATATCTGGAAAACACTAGAGATTCTACTACAATACTTTTAAAAGTAATCAAGGAATACAGCAATGTCTCAGGCTACAAAATCAACACCCATAAATCTGTAGCCTTCATATACACTAACAATAGCCAAGCCAAAAAAAAAAAAAAAGTCAAGGACTCTATTCCTTTCACAGTAGTGCCAAAGAAGATGAAATATTTGGGAGTTTAACTAAGAAAGGACGTGAAAGATCTCTATAAAGAGAACTATGAAACTTTAAGAATAGAAATAGCTGAAGATGTTAACAAATGGAAAAACATACCATGCTCATGGCTGGGAAGAATCAACATTGCTAAAATGTCCATACCACCCAAAGCAATATATAATTTTAATGCAATTTCTATTAAAACTCCACTGTCATACTTTAAAGATCTTGAAAAAATAATACATAATTTTATATGGAATCAGAGAAAATCTTGAATAGCCA
>CAUYPK010025143.1:0-12279 GCA_963574355.1 Loris lydekkerianus
TTTTTTTTTAATTTTTTTATTTTTTATTGCTCATTCGCTTGAAGTACTTTTTTTTGTTGTGTCCATTTTCTTTTTTTTTTAGATGTTCTTCCTCTGGCTATGCTCTGTCGCCTTGTCTTCCCAGTAGCTGGGATTACACGACGCCCACCACAACGTCTGGCTGTTATTGACGTTAGTAGAGACGGGGTCTTACTCTGGCTCATTGTTGTTATTGGTCTCGAACCTCTGAGCTCAGGTAATCCACCCGCCTTGGCCTCCCACAGCGCTGGGACTACAGGCGTGCGCCACCACGCCCGGCCGAATATCTAGTATTTAACAAACACAGCACTTGCTATATCCCACATGTTCTAAGCATGTTACAAGGGTTAAAAACTAATTGAATCTTTACACAGTCTTATTACTATCCCCATTTTCCAAATGAGAAAATTGAGGGAAAGTGAGGTTGAATAACTTGCCTCTCACACAACTTAAGAAGAGTGGAGTCAGGATTGGAATCCTGCCAGTCCAGCTCCAGGGTCTCTGCTGTGGATCTGAATATTTGAACTGCACTTTCTTTATTTTTTATTTTTTTGAGACAGAGCCTCAAGCTGTCACCCTGGATAGAGTGCTGAGGCATTACAGTTCACAGCAACCTCCAACTCCTGGGCTTAAGCAATTCTCTTGCCTCAGCCTGGGTAGCTGGGACTACAGGTGCCTGCCACAACACCCAGCTGTTTTTTGGTTGCAGTCGTTATTGTTGTTTGGCAGGCCTGGGCTGGATTCGAACCCGCCAGGTGTATGTGGCTGGTGCATTAGCTGCTTGAGCCACAGGTGCCGAGCCTGCACTTTCTTTAATTCTCACCACTCTGAAGTTAGGGATTATACCAATTCTGTAGATGAGGAAAGAAACACAGATTAAGTAATTTGTCCAAGGTCACACAACTAGCAAGTGATAGAGAAAGGTTAAAACTCAAGCAGTTTCACCCAACAGGTACAATGCACACATCTGGGTGAAGGACACATGTATAACTTTGACCTGAACTGTACAAAAGTGAATTATGTAACCAAATGTATATACCCCTGTAATATTCTGAAACAATCAAACAAACAAACAAACGAACAAACAAAAACCCTCAAGCAGTCTGACATCAGAGCCAAGTTTTTGTTGTTAGTTGGTTTGTTTGTTTTTATTTTATTTATTTATTTGTTTATTTATTGAGACAGGGTCTCTCTCTGTTGCCCAGGGTAGAGTGTAGTGGTATCATTATGGCTCACAGAAACTTCAGACTCCTGGGTTAGAGCAATCCTCCTGCTTGAGCCTCCCAAAATTCTAGGATTACAGTCATGAGCCACAGTACCCATTTGTTTTGAATTGTTCATAATACATTCAAAATGGTTCAAAATTCAAAAGATCTAAAAGATTTGTCTGCTACCAGAAACCTTGCTCTCTCCCTGAAACCAATATTAATGATTTTTTATCTATCTTTCTAGACACAAACAAAAACACATATACATTATTTTCCCCTATTATATAAGCTGTGGTGTATTACATACACTGTTCTGCTTTTAAAACCTAATGGTAGGGCAGCACCTGTAACTTAGTGGGTAGGGCACCGGCCACATACACCCAGGCTGGCAGGTTTGACCCTGGCCTGGGCCAGCTAAACAACAATGACAACTGCAACAACAACAAAAATACAGCCAGGTGTTGTGGTGGGCACCTGTAGTCTTAGCTACTTGGGAGGTTGAGGCAAGAGAATCATTTAAGCCAAGGAGTTTGAGGTTGCTGTGAGCTGTGACACCATGGTACAGAGTTTCACTCTGTCTCAAAAAAACAAACAAACAAACCCTAATGTTATATCTTTCGAATAGCTTCATATGATTTTTGTGTATGAATAAAACTTCTATTTTTTAACTAGTCCCTTACTATTAAGGTGGTTTCCAATCCTTTTCTATTATAAGCAACAAATAGAAACTCTAGTGAATATGTTATTTCCCAAGTATGAGCCTATCTGTAGGGATAAATTCCTAGAACACATTTGCCAGTGAGAGATATCTAAATCTATAATTTTGATAAAAGTCGTCAAATAGCTCATAGACCCAGTACTGATATACCCTCCTGTATATACCCTCCTGATATAAGAGTATTTCTCCATTCTTTCTCCATCACAGTGTGTTAAGTGAAAAATTGTTATCTCAGTGCAGGTTTAACTTTCCTTTCTCTTATAATGAATGAGATTGAACATCTTTCCATGTGTTTAAAAATCATTTACATTTCTTTTTGTTTTCTGTGGACCATTTGATCACAATCTTTGATCATCTTCCTACTGTGTTATTGAGATGTGTGTATGTGTGTGTGTGTGTCTATGAATAAGGAAAGAGCTGGGCATAGTGGCATACCCCTGTATTTCCAACTACTTATGAGGCTAAGGCAGGAGGATTGCTTGAGGCCAGGAATTCAAGATTATCATGCAATATAATCATGCTTGTGTATAGCCAATTCCCTCCAGCGTGGGCAATATAGTGAGACCCTATTTCTAAAAAAAAAAAAAGTACTAAGTGTATGAATGAGTTGTCTAGCTCTTGGCCAAAAAGCTATGTATGATTTTTCAGGCACAACTATTGGCAATTACAAAGGCTCTACTTGGCAGGCCTCACAAGCCACACTGCTCCCACTGGCATGATCCACAGCCAGAGCACTGTAGCCTCTGAATGGAGCTTCCTCAAGGACTCCCCTGGCTGGCCATGGTCTTAGCCTATCTGCATTGGTAGACCAGGAAGCTTCTTTCAGAGGGTCTTATTTGAGGCTTCCTTCAGGGGCCTCTGTGGAGGACTCCTTATTGGCAGAGATAAGTTTCCCCAACCCCCCAGGGAGAGGGGGAAAACTTCAAGACACTTTCTGGGCCAGGCATGGTGGCTCATGCTTGTAATCCTAGCACTCTGGGAGGCCAAGGTGGATGAATTGCCTGAGCTTACAGATTCCAGACCAGCCTGAGCAAGAGTGACACCCCATCTCTAAAAATGGCACTCTACTAAGGGTGACAAAGTGAAACACTGTCTTAAAAAAAAAAAAAAGGAGAAGACACTTTCTGGTACTGAATGCTTTGCCACTCTGACTCAGTACTTTTCTACTTCTAGCCTGCCCTCCCTCCCAGGGCCCATAAAACCGCACAAACCATTAATCAGGTTTCCTTTGGCAGGGAGACAACTAGGACCCTCCCCGCCCAGGTTTGTGCTGATTTCCTGTGGAACAGGAGGAAGGTGGTGCTTTCTCTGGCTTTCTCCTCTTGCTTACACTGACCTGTAAGTGACTGAAGGCTTGACTGGTACTTTCATTTTTTGCTTATTGCTTTTTCATTGGGTACTCAGATCCCTGGCAGCTCAGTTCTCTCCACCTGAGCTGAGCCTGCATGTGTGGGTATGTGTGTATGTGTGTGTGTGTTTAGGTCTCTAGAACACAGCACTTACACTGTTAAATGAGGTTTGCTGGGCTCTTATTTCTAAAACAGAAAGTTTCACATCCTGAGAATCTCCTCAGTCCTGGGGAAAACCAGGACAGTTAGTCACCCTATGTGAAATTATACTCCTGGAGTGAGCACATCAACCCCTGACCTCTGCAATCAGAAGGAAATATGAAAAAGGAGACTCAGAAACTATAAGGCAGAAAAGTGTGATGAAAAATCCATAAACAAAGGGCTGTGGGAATTCAGGTGGAACTGAGGGTGGGAGTTACAAGGAAAAGCAGAAGCTTTCAGCAGGAAGGTTTTTTTTTTTTTGAGACAGTCTCACTCTGTTGCTCCAGGCATTATATCTCGCAGCAACCTCAAATTCCTGGGCTCAAGCGATGCTCTTGCCTCAGCCTCTCAAACGGTCACAATACCTGGCTAGTTTTTCTGTTTTTAGTAGAGAGAGGGGTCTAGCTCTTGCTCAGCCTGGTCTCGAACTCCGTGAGCTCAAGCAATCCACCCACCTTAGCCTCCCAGAGTGTTAGGATTACAGGCGTGAGCCACTGCAGTTGGCCCAAAGGTAAAGGTATTAAAATAGATGTGGTTTGAAAAGAAAGATGGGTATACCTAGATAACATTCTTCAATTGCAGACAAACTCATTCTGTGCTGACTAGAAAAAAAAAATATCATGGGTATATAGGATGCTTACTTCATAAAGTACTCATAGTGCATAGTAGTCATAGTGCTCTTCCTGAATCAATCTCTTTTCTTCTTGAACTTTGTTCTTTTTTTCTTTATTTTCTTTCTTTTTTTTTTTTTTTGAGACAGAGTCTCAAGCTGTCGCCCTGGGTAGAGTGCTGTGGTGTCACAGCTCACCGCAACCTTAAACTCTTGGGCTTAAGTGAGTCTCTTGCCTCAGCCTCCCAAGTAGCTGGCATCACAGGTGCCTGCCACAATGCCTGGCTATTGTTTTTTTTTTTTTTTTTGGTTGCAGTTGTCATTGATGTTTTAGCTGGCCTGGGCTGGGTTCAAACCTGCCAGCCTCTGTGTATGTGGCTGGCTCCCTACCCACTGAGCTACGTGTACCACCCATTGAACTTTGTTCTTGAATCAAAAGGTAGTTTCAGTGTCCAGCACAGTGCCTGGCACATACATAGTGCTCAATTAACATTTGTTGAATGAGGCCAGGCATGGTGGCTCACACCTGTAATTCTAGCACTCTGGGAGGCGGAGGTAGGTGGATGGCTTGAGCTAAGGAGCAAGCACCGAGATCCTATCTCTAAAAGTAGATGGGTGCTGTGGTGGGTGCCTGTAGTCACAGCTACATAGGAGGCTGAGGCAAGAGGATAGCTTGAGCCCAAGAGTTTGAGGTTGCTATGAGCTATAACACCTGCCAATCAACCTCAGAGCAACAGAGTGAGACTCTCCAAAAACAAAGAAAAAAAAAAAAACAAAACAAGGAAAAACCCCAAAGAACCAAGACAATGATACATTAGGAGTCTGATCAACAACATTTTAGCATACCCTCAAGTTTATAGCCATTAGAAGTTTTACAATGTGCTGCTGTGAAAATGGGGAGAGAGAGGGAGAGAAAGAGAGAGAGAGAATGTAACTAGCATTAGCCACTTGCCAGGCCCTATTGTCTTGATTCTTAAACCCTTCACCTTTCAGGCTGCATTGCTGGCTCTAACAAAAGGCTAAAACTGGCTGGGCGCGTGGCTGGTGCCTGTAATCCCAGCACTTCGGGCGGCCAAGGCAAGTAGATTGCCTGAGCTCATGAGTTTGAGACCAGCCTGAGCAAGAGCGAGACCCTGTCTCTAAGAAATAGCTGGGCATTGTGTCAGGCACCTGTAGTCCCAGCTACTTGGGAGGCTGAGGCAAGAGAAGTGCTTGCACCCAAGAGTTTGAGGTTGCTGTGAGCTGTGATGCCATAGCCTTCTACCTAGGGCAACATAGTGAGACTCTGTCTCAAAATTTAAAAAAAAACAAAACTCTCCCTCTGCCCTCCCCCAACAAAGTGAACAGGGCATCGCTTTAATAGTAAGCGTCCCAAGGGTGGTAACTATCATTTATTCATCTTTGTTTTCTTAATTTGAGGCAGGAAGCTAGACAGCACTCAGTAAATGGAGACTCATACAACTGGATGAAATCCTACAAATCCTTTCTCAGGACAGGATTTGTTTTTGTATCCTCCACCAGGAGAAACAACTCGTCTGATCTAAGAAGTCTATCTCTATGGAGACAAACCATTTATTGAGTCTGCACGGTGTCCACATACTATGTTAGACTCTTTAAAAACACTATCTCTTTTAATTCTTATTGGTACCCTGTATAGTAGATATTGATTATTATCCCCAGTTTAAAGTCAAAGTACTCGAGGTATAAGAGGTCATTCTTGTGTAAAATACAGAGTAAGAAGCAAATACATTTTACATTCTTGTGTAAAAATACAGAGTAAGAAGCATAGCTTGGATTTGAGAGAGTAAAAGTCTATCCTGCCGTTCATCAAGCTGAGAAGACAGACACAGAAAAACTAGATAACGCTAGCTGCAAAATTGGCAAAAAACTTAATGTTTCTTCCTGAGGCACACTGAGCTCATAATCTTTTTTTGAATGATGACCACTTTCTTACTGATAAACCTAAAATCACAGGCTATCAGAAAGTTGAAATTGTGAGTAAAAAGGGAATTTCCTATTTTTGCCTAAAGATTCTAGGTCACTTTGACATTGAGGAGCTGCCTTGATTTCCAACCCTTTATTTTTTATTTTATTTATTTTTATTTTTATTTTTTTTTTATGGCTATTCAGCTTTGTTTTTACTTTGTCATTTCACACTTTGGAAGTAAATTTGTTTCTGCCAAATATTGTAATAAACCTAATGCTTTCGAAAAATGTGAGTGGATATCCTTGTCACGCTCATCCTCCCTGCACAGACCTGAGGCTGCACAAACTCCAGTTTTAAAAGCAGGTAGTACCGTGGTACTTCATGTGAGCAGCTAAAGGAAATACTGAATGAAGAAAAGTACCAATGTTAATTTTCAATATCAAGTTCTTAAAAGTGGCTCCAAAGGGACAGTTACAAAAGAATATCAAAAGAGTTTCTCCCTTCCACGGGAGACTCATTCAGGTCAAAAATGCAGAAATTATAGTATTACCCCGGTACATTTTCCTAATGTTTTCAGGACCATGGGCACATTGGGTCCTGTTGGCCTGTGTTAATTATGGTCAAGAGGCTCAGAGTAGGACACCCAAGTCCTGGGGATCAGCCTGGGTGGCATTCAGAGAAGTGGTAGATGTGGCCTCCAGCGCAGCTTGACTGTTTGACTACCAGAGCCCACGTCGACCCCAAATTTCAATGAGCCATGATGCACTCTGCCTCTGCCTCTGCCTCCCAGCCACTGAATCAGTCCTGACATTTCTGTGGCCTGTATGCCTGGGATTTGAGGGTGTTGCTGGACTACTGAAAAAGGGGCTTCAGTGACAGGGAAGAGAGGCAGCCGGGAGGCTACCAGGAGCCACACTTCAGGGCCCCTTCCTATTCCCTACCCAGCATTTGGAGACCTCAAGTCCAGGAATCACCATGCAACATGGCCTGATGCCGGCCAGGGATCCATTAGCCACAGGCTCTTTGCACGTGTGCACAGGACTCTCTTCTCTGTGTTCTCTCCTAAGCCACTAGGCTGTCACCTGTCATTCTGACTGAGCTACTTCAAGGACTGGAAGCAGACCCAGAATTCATCCTCAGGATGAAGATAATTGTCTACATCCCCCTGGAGTCACTGAATCTTCTGCAGAATTTTGACCTCTTGGAGACAGAGAAAAAAAAAAAAAAACAGGATGCTGACAAGTTCTTCATGGGAGATGATGCACAGGGCCTCCAGACACCAGGTTCCTGAGGTTCCCTAACATCACATCTCTGTACAAATTCCCCTGAGCAGGGTCCAGGTATTCCCACTCCTCTGCAGTAAATTCTATGGTGATTTCTCGGAATGTCACCAGTTCCATTTCCCGGCTTCCGGGTGTTCCCAGCATCCTCCTTACAGATTTTTCAGTACTTACAGTCACAGCCTTACAGAGCACGTGACACACACACATGGACTTTCCACAGAGAAAGGGCAGGAGCAATGATCTTGTTTTGACCTTGGCAGTGGATGCACTAGCAATTTCCAACCCTTTAGGTACAGACTTTCAGATAAGTTCTGGACACAACATTCTCTATCTTTACGTCATAGTATCCAAGGAAACAGATCCCTGGGTCCATTAACAGTCTCAACCTAAGTAACTGGTTTACAAAAAGCCCTGTTTCACTTCCCTCAATTATACCTTAATTTTACCCTTTCCCAAATGCTTTGTCTGATGAGATACCCCTGGCTTCTGTGGTGTAGTGTCTCCTTGGTAGCAAGAAGTCAATTAACCCGACTTTGTCATCTATCAGCTTGATCCTGGCAGTCTTAGGTTGATTGGGCCAGGACAAATTTGAATCCAAATTTGCCTATAGCAGAATTTCATGTTTAAATGCCAGGTTATACTGGTAATTAATCTATACATTGTATATATTGTCAATGCCCTTCAGCCAAAGACCACCAGAAACAACTCCTGTAGTTGAACAAGTTTGATTTATTACTCATTGCAGTATACAACACAGGACGCTATGAGGCAGCTCAGTAAAACCAATGCCCTTTTACTAATGGATTCGTTTAAACTCAAGCCTTGGTTGGGTAATTTTGAGAAAGGTACAAAGAAGAGGGGTTCACTCTGGATTGGGTGTTGTCAGAAAGCAGGGACAATTCAGTGATTTGGTATCTCAATCAATCTTACCCCTGGACAAGCCAGACTAAAATGAGGCTGGAGCTGTAATTAGTAAGGAGCTTTGGTCACTCATTAGACAAGAGAGGAGGATGTTTGGTGTTTTGTGCCTTGGACAATGTTTATGCTTTCTCTGTGTTCAGACATGATAATGGAGTCACTAAGGGGTTTGGCGGTATACCCAGAGATGAGACCAGGAGAGGTTCAGGCCAAGTTTTTTTTTTTTTTTTTGTAGAGACAGAGTCTCCCTTTATAGCTCTGGGTAGAGCGCTGTGGCGTCACACAGTTCACTGCAAACTCCAGTTCCTGGGCTTAGGTGATTCTCTTGCCTCAGCCTCCTGAGTAGCTGGGACTACAGGCACCCACTACAGTGCCCGACTATTTTTTTTTTTTTTTTTTTTTGCAGTTTGCCGGGGCTGGTTTTGAACCCGCCACCCTTGGTATATGGGGCCAGCGTCCTACTCACTGAGCCACAGGCACTGCTCAACGCCAAGTTTAATGAAAGGGAACTGAGACACACCTGAGCAAAGGTGGCAGCAGCAGCGAGAGTGGTTGGGGGCTTGTTTTTATAGTGGGCATAGGGGAAGGGAGATTCCACAGGTTGCTGGAAGGCTTTGGTGGGCTTGGGTCTTTCCGGTGGAACTCTTAGGGCAGAGCTAGGTAGGCCTTTTGTTCTGGCAGGGGAAGGGGAAGGGTTTAGGCACCTAACAGCCTTGTTTTTGTCTTAATTTGTCATGGTCACAGGGTGGCCTTGTCTGCTGTTGACATTTTGTAAAATAGTGTGTGTTCAATTGGAGAACACCAAGACCTACCTATGAATACCAGGCCAGCTCACAGCGACACAAGGTCCAGCAACTACATATACCAGGCCACTTCCTGAATATCAGAGGATGATTTTTTATTTCTCAATACCTATATATATGATTGTATATATGTGTGCACATTTGTGTATATGTATACTTTTGTATCTCTATTAAAAATTATTTACCCTGGATCGAGTTGGAGGACATTATACTTAGTGAAGTATCACAAGAATGAAAAAGCAATACTAATACTAATATGAACCAGTAGACAAATACTTGCCCACACAAGAGGAAAACACAATTAAACTCAAGTTGGGGGGAGGGGTGAGAGGGAGGAGGGAGGAGGATTGGAGTGCTCTCACCCAAGAGGCACAATGCAAGGAATATGGCACACCTCCTGGGTGAGGGGCACGACTACAACTTGGACTCTACCTAACAAACTCAAACAATGTAACCTAATCATCTGTGCCCTCATATTAATCTAAAAAAAAATTTATTTTTAAATTCCAACTCTAAAATTCAAATAAAAGCAAACTGATACTTGGAATGTTTCCATTTAATTTGGAATGGTATATGTATTTGTGGCTTGGGCATGGGCTATATTTTGTTTTGTTGTGTGTTTATATATTTATGTGATAAATTCACAAGATTAAATATTTTTTTTTTATACAGAGAAATGTCCTCTTCACACATGGAGGGGCATACCCTTAGAATAAGTTCCAAAAAATAAATTCTTGTACCAAAAAGGCATGTATTTGTAATTTTGATAGATATTGCCAAATTAACCTCCAGTGGAGGTATAGAAATTTTCAGTTTTATCAGCGGAGTAAACAAATGTCTGTTTTCCAACAGCCTCACCAACGTTGTGTTATCAAACTTTCTGTTTTCTTCTAGTTAGGTGCTAGAAGATAATATTTCAGGGATCTTAATTTGTATGTCAATTATTATGTGTGAGGATGAGTTCCTTTTTTTTCCAAATCAATTTTGTGCTTTTATTTATTTTATTATTATTATTTTTTTGAGACAGTCTCACTTTGTTGCCCTCAGTAGAGTGCTATGGCAGTCACAACTCACAGCAACCTCAATCTCTTGGGCTTAAGCTATTCTCTTGCCTCAGCCTCCCAAGTTTCTGGGACTACAGGCGCCTGCCACAAGGCCTGGCCATTTTTTAGAGATAAGGTCTGGCTCTTGCTCAGGCTGGTCTCAAAATTGTGAGCTCAGGCAATCCACCCATCTCGGCCTACCAAGTGCTGGGATTATAGGCATGAGCCACCACGCTTGGCTCTGTGCTTTTATTTATTTATTTATTTATTTAGAGACAAAGTTTTGCTCCATCACCCAGGGTAGAGTGCCGTGGCAACGTAGCTCACAGCAACCTCAGACTCTTGGGCTCAAGTGATTCTTTTGCCTCAGTGTCTCATGCACTTGAGACTACAGGTGCCAGCCAGGATACCTGGCTAGTTTTTCTATTTTTAGTAGAGACAAGGTCTCCCTCTTGCTTAGGCTAGTCTCCAGCTGAGTTCAGGTGATCCACCTGCCTCAGCCTTCCAGAGTGCTAGAATTATTGGCATAAGTCACCTCACAAGATCCTCAATTTTGTTCTTTAAAGCTACTCAAGGAATCTCCTGCCCCGCAATTATTCCAGTCTGCCCATGGTTTTTTTTTGAGACAGAGTCTTACTCTGTCACCCTTCATAGAGTGCTGTGTGCATCATAGCTCACAGCAACCTCAAACTCTTGGGCTCAAACAATTCTCTTTTCTCAGCCTTCCAAGTAGCTGGGACTACAGGTGCCCACCACAATGCCCAGCTATTTTTTTTAGAGACGGGGTCTCTGCCTTGCTCAGGCTGGACTTGAACATGTGAGCTCAGGGAAATGCACCCACCTTGGGCTCCCAGAGTTTACAAATAATAATTGTACATATTTGGAGGTACATGGTGATGTTTCGATACATAGAGTAATAAGATCAGCCTACAGATCTAACTCAGGCAAGTTTACTTAGAAAGATTCCTACAGTACAGCTAACTTTCTCTCTTTTCATTGCCTTTTTAAAATTTCATATGTCAGGTGACTACCCTTTGCTTTCTAGAAATAAGCAATTTTTTCCCTTATATTTAAAATGTTTTCAACCTGATGCACCCTTATTTGATTAATTTAGGATTTCTAATTTTGTATCCCTATGAGTCCATATGCTTTTTTCTTTCTTGTTGAAAATAAAAACCAAGGTACTATTTGACAGAATCTTGAAGGGAAAAAAAAGAATCAATGAAAAATAGCCACTCCAGGTTTTAACTTCCACTCCCATACAACTGTGATACCCTTGGGCATTTTTCTTTCTCTCTTTCTCATATGTGTCAGTACTTGCCCACATACATAATATTATTTACAAATATTTGAAATAATGGTATATATTCGTTTTCATAGTCTGTTCTTTTTTTTTTTTTTTTTTTTCCAAACAGGGAACAATGTTTTCCTCTGTACTCCCAAGTTGGAGTACAGTGGTGTGATCATAGCTCACTGCAGGCTTGAACTCATGGATTAAAGCAATCCTCCTGCCTCACCACCACACTTAGACTTGAATAATTTTTTTTTTTTTTTTTAGAGACAGAGTCTCACTCTGTTGCCCTCAGTAGAGTGCCATGGCATCACAGTTCACAGCAACCCTGTTATTTTATTTTTGTAAAGACAGGGTCTTGCTATGTTGTCCAGGCTGGCCTCAAACTCCTGCTCTCAAGTGATGCTTCTGCTTCAGCTTCCTGAGGTTATAGGCATGAAACCATAGTGCTCAGCCAGTCTGCTCTTTCTATGTAACTTTATATCATGTCCCTTCCTCTGTTAAAGTGTAATTTTCAAAGATTTAAAAGTTTGACTCCATGCAAATGTAAAACATGTGTCACAGTAGGCAGCCTCTAAGATGGCCCCAGTGATTTCTGCCTCTTACTGTTCTTGTTCTTGTGTGACTCTCCTTCCCTTGAGCATGGGCTGCATTTATTGACTGGTTTCTAAGTGTCAAAGAGGAAACACTTTTCCTCTACCCTTTTAGATTCCATACTTGGGTATAGAAAATTAAATTGACACACCTCATCCCCCACCTTCTTTCCCCGCCCCTTCCCCACGCTCTATATAAGCGGCTGCTTGACGCAATAAAGTTGAGTTCCTGCTTAAAAAAAAAAAAAGAAATGAAATCAGAAAGGAAGAGCAAAGAGAGGGAAGGAGGGAGGGGAGGGGGGCTTGGGTGTGTGCCA
>CAUYPK010025144.1:0-12276 GCA_963574355.1 Loris lydekkerianus
ACTCCCAACCTCCTAGTCAGCGTCAAGGGGGTCCTCTGAAGTAATTGTGTGCCTGTGGCCACATGGCAGGGCCTGTCAGTTATACCCTCGAGCTGGGACTGGATGCTGAAGGCAATGGGCCCTGCAGACTGTGACGGCTAAAGGCAAGGAGGCTGATTCTGGTTACTAGGCAAGGAGTAAAAGGTGAGGGCCAAGGTGGTGGCTCTGGGAGAGTGCATGGACCAGATCTGGAAGCATAAAATTTCATTAGAGCATATGGTGGGAAGAGGGGGCCAGCAATGACACCCAGGTTTCTGGTCTGGGCAAAGGTGACAATGTTGAGTCTTTCTTAGAAAGAGGCCCAGGTGTGGCAGGTGGGGTAGTGATGAGGATCTTGAGTTTGAGATGAGCATTGGCGATGCTTGAAGGATGACTGTAAGGGGCCTGGGAGAGCAGCGGGACAGGGTTGGCAGGCCTGATAGTGGCAGAGCTCACAGAAGGTGGGGGTGGGGGTAGTGCCTATGGCTCAAGGAGTAGGGCGCTGGCCCCATTGCCAGAGGTGGTGGGTTCAAACCTGACCCCAGCCAAAAACTGAAAAAAAAAAAAAAAAGAAGAAGGTGGGGGTATAAGTGGGAAGATGCTGAGGCTGCAGTCCTTAGCAGCAGGCTCAGTGATGAAGGAAAGGGGACTCCGAACAGGGAGAGGGAGAACAAAAGGAATGTCCCCTGGATACAGGAATTAGGAGGTAGCAGGGGCTATGGCCTACATTTGCACCATGGCTCCTGATCAGAGACTCACAGTTCTTTGAAGGTTTTAGTTCTTTTTTTTTTTTTTGAGACAGAGCCTCAAGCTGTCACCCTGGGTAGAGTGCTGTGACATCACAGCTCACAGCAACCTTCAATTCCTGGGCTCTAGCGATTCTCCTGCCTCAGCCTCCCCAGTAGCTGGGACTACAGGCACCCGCCATAACACCTGGCTATTTTTTGGTTGCAGCTGTCATTGTTATTCGATGAGCCCAGGCTGGATTCGAACCCGCCTGCTCAGGTATTTGTGGCTGGCACCTTAGCCGCTTGAGCCACAGGCACTGAGGCAAGTTTTAGATCTTTTTAACCTTACAACAGGTCTGGCCTATGATAAAAAGTTGACACAGGTGTGCCAGATGGCTCACACTTGTAATCCTATCACTTTAGGAGGCCAAGTCAAGAAGATTGCTTCAGGTCAGGAGTTCAAGACCAGCTAGAGTGGCTCGGCACCTGTGGCTCAAGCAGCTAAGGTGCCAGCCACATACACCTGAGCTGGCAGGTTGGAATCCAGCCTGGGCCTGCCAAACAACAATGATGGCTGCAACCAAAAAATAGCTGGTCGTTGTGGCGGGCGCCTGTAGTCCCAGCTACTTGGGAGGCGGAGGCAGGAGAATTGCTTGAGCCCAGGAGCTGGAGGTTGCTGTGAGCTGTGATGTCATAGCACTCTACCTGGAGTGACAGCTTGAGGCTTTATCTCAAAAAAAAAAAAAAAAAAAGACCAGTTAGAGCAAGACCAAGACCCTATCTTTGCAAAAATAAAAAGTTAGTGGGGTATTGTGGTGAGTACCTGTAGTCCCAGCTACTCAGGAGGGTGATGTGGGAAGATCGCTTGAACCCAGGAGTTTGGAGTGTCTGTAATCTATGATCATGCCGCTGCACTCATGTCTGGAGAACAAAGCAAAACTATGTCTCGAAAAAGAAAAAAAATTTACACTAGTACTATCACATTCCATTTGACAGATGAGAAAACTGATTCTGATTCCAGTCAGTGAGTGACAAAGCCTCCACTCAGTCTCAGAGGGAACCAGGATTAGGCCCAAATTGCTGTGTGATGACTGTGGAATGAGGGCTATGGTTGTGGGAGAGGGATCCTCACACCCTAGACACCCCTTAGCATAAGCACAGCCATTTTAGTAAATGGCCATTAGGAATAGGACCAAAAGTCAAATCCAGAACAAAGGCAAGTGCCTACATCCTGAAATGTTGCAAAACAGGTGCTCCTGGAATGCTAAGAGACAAAGAAGTCCACCCTGGCTCCTAGGAAGAGTGGCCCCCTCTACAAGGGGTAGTTCCCTCCCATAGCTACTCATATTCACGATCTTGCTGTGATAAAAACATGCACATTTTGCTTGATTAAAAACACCTGGATCCGGGAGGAGGTGGGTTGTCTCTGGCTCAGACTCTACTTCGGTTCTTTTCCTTAATAAACACCTCTTTTGTATCTAGACTGGCCTTCTCTCCTTTCTGCAGGCTATCACCCCATTTCTTTTTTCTTTTTTTAGAGACAGAGTCTCACTTTGTCGCCCTCCGTAGAGTGCTTTAGTGTCACAGCTCACAGCAACCTCCAGCTCTTGGGCTTAGGCGATTCTCTTGCCTCAGCTTCCAATCAGCTGGGACTACAGGTGCCTGCCACAATGCCTGGCTGTTTTTTGTTGTTGTCATTGTCATTGTTGTTTTAGCAGGCCCTGGCTGGGTTCAAACCCACTAGCCCTGGTGCATGTGGCCTGTGCCCCAACCACTGAGCTATAGGCACTGAGCCACTAATAATTAATTTTTGCCACAGTACTTTTAAAAAAAAATTTTTTTTTTTGAGACAGAGTCTCACTTTGTTATCCTTGGTAGAGTGCTATGATGTCGTAGCTCACGGCAATCTCAAACTCTTGGGCTTAGGCAATTCTCTTGCCTCAGCCTTCCAAGTAGCTGGGACTACAGGTGCCTGCCACAATGCCTGGCTATTGTTTCGTTGCAGTTTAGCCACCAGGGAGGGTTTGAACCTGCCACCCTCTGTATATAAAGCCGGTGCCCTACTCACTGAGCCACAGGCTCTGCCCTATCACCCCATTTCTATCTGGTACCCAACAATGGCTGCCCCTGGAGCAGACAGGCTTGAAGACAATGTGTCTACACCCTGCCAGGCCTGGTGTGCAGATCACTGAGTCCACAGGGCCTCTGTTGGAGAAGCCCCACCAACCCCACCAGAGAAGAACATTGGAGGGTGGGAAGAGTCACAGAGACTGTACCCAGATATGTGTCAGGAAGGAAAGCTGGGAGTTCCTTAGTGCAAAATTACAGAGCCAAAGATGAAAGATTATTCCAAGGCCATACGAAAGGAAACAGAAGGCCCAGTTTGTGCAATTAAAATGGCTTTATTCAGGCTAGGTGCCTTAGGCACAACAGGCTAAGGCACCAGCCACATATACCTGAGCTGACGGGTTCGAATCCAGCCTGGGCCCGCCAAACAACAATGATGGCTGCAAAAAAAAAAAAAAAGAATATCCGGGTGTTGTGGCCAGTGCCTGTAGTCCCAGCTACTTGGGAAGCGGAGGCAGATCAATTGAGCCCAGGAGTTGGAAGTTGCTGTGAGCTGTGACTTCACAGCACTCTATCCAGGGCGACAGCTTGAGGCTCTGTCTCAAAAACAAATAAATAAATAAATTGACTTTATTCCACCTGGCTGCAGGTGGGGTAAAATTTCCAACCAGGCCAGGAAGAAATAAATCCACCCCTGTGTAATCGTGAAGGGGGATTTTAAAGGTCGGCATTCCCTTTCCTGGGGTGGACATTACCTTTCCCAGGTGGGACATCCGGTGGGGTAGGGTAGGCGGTTAACCCATTCACCTTTCTCAGGTGGGACATCCGGTGGGTGTATTTCAGGCGAGTCCACCCTATTTGGACGGGGCTTCACTCTGTCTCTTAGGCGGTGAGTGAAAAGCGGATGGGCAGAGGCCGCATCCCCAGCAAAAGCCAAAAGGCTGAGAGTGAGGGGAACTGGCCAGAGAGGGAAAGGTGAGAGCTGGGCTGGACCACACTGCCCGAGTCACAGTCCGGCCTCTCCCAAGGGCTTTTCTGGGGCCATGATCAAGCTCTACTGGGACCTGGGGAGGCCACTAGCAGGCCTGTGCTTGTCCGCAGTCTCCTAGGGCGGGCAAGGCAGATCCCGCTCTCGCGCCAGCACAAAGCCAGGCCCACAGGTTACAGCGGGGCGGCCCGCGGGGACGGCCTGATCCAGCGGGAACAAAGGACCCAGGGTGGCCAGTCCCGGCCGCGATTGGCGGCCGGGGCGGGGGAGCGTCCGGGCCGGGTGGGGATTGGCCGCGGCCTCAGCAGGCCCGGGCGCTGGCCACGCCCCCTCGCGGCCGAAACTGGAACTCCAGGCTGCTGCCTCCCCACGCCAGCGCCTCGCCGTGTGTGCCCGCCGAGCTGGGCAATCTGTGCAGTGACACACACCCCCTCCCCAGCCCGCTGTCCCCAGCCCAGAGAGCGCAGGTGATCTTGAGGCCCGGACACTGGGACCAGAACCACCGCCTCGAGGGAGGCCCGACGGGCGCTCTAGGGCCAGGTTGGGCGAGGTCCTGAGGCCCAGAGCTTGGCCCGGGGCTGCTGGCATGGTTGGGAGAGCGGGCAGGGAACAGGGGACACTCAGAGAGGACCGGCTGGGGGTTAGACGAGTAAGTGGTGTAGGCTGCAGGCTGCAAGATGGCTCCGGCAAGTGGTGACTGGGTGGCCGGGGCTCCAGACGGGGGCCGGGCTGGGTGTGGAATAGCACCAGAGGGAATTAACCGAGTTCACACTGCTCAGGGCGCTGCTCCGCGGTGGAAGACAAGATGAGGGGCCTTCTCAACGCCATCCCTCTCTCCTAGCTGCCTGGGAGGGGTGGGGCTCAGGGCTGGGCCACCAATCAGTGGGGCTGATGCCCCACTTTGAATTTGAGCTGGCGGGCGCGGGTTGTGTGTGGACCAGATGTGCTGGCGCCCTCTTTGTCCCTTCCCCGGCATATCCCCTCAGAGCCACTGTCCCACTGTCTTCCCACTCTGCAGGAGGCTCTGCGGCCCACACAGTTGTCTTTCCTCCCCCGGCAACAAGTCCCTTACCTCTCATGTGGCTGCTGCTCGGTGAGATTGAGATGATAGGGGCCCTTCCCCCAGGTTGCTGTGAGAATGGTCCTCAGGAGGAGGGTTTTTGAGAGGAAAGCCTGAATGTGTGTAGAAGGGAGGAGGGGACATGTTATCATTCTGCCCAAATGCAGGGAGCTGGCAGACATCAGTGGGTGGTGATAGAGGACAGGAATCTCTAAAACCCCCTTGTTGTAGACTTTGTTCCCCTCTCTCAGCAGAACTAGCAAGTATGACCGAGTTATAGAAATAAAATGGAGTGTGGAAATGAAGCAGCCAGGATTGCCATACAGCAGGAAATGAAGTGCACTTTTTATTTAATGTGAAGCTGGGGTAAGCATAGACTTTTCCAGGAGAGTGGAAGAGTCCAATCATGAGTGACAGGAGAGGTCACACAGAGACAGTACTGTCACACAAAGACAGTACACAAGTATCTATAAAGTTTTTCATTGGTCCCCCTAGGTCCTTAGATATTCTTGTCTACTCCTCATTGGTCACAGATTATCTCAGTTGCCACATGCGCCTGCCACATGCTCCCAGTTTCCTTCTCTTTTTAGCCATAATTATTACCTGGTATTTTCCTAACAATTGTATGGTGGTATCTATTAGTCTTGTGATATTTGTGACATTTGCTGTGCACACTGTGTTGTAACTGTGACCATTAATCCCTTTTGTGTTACAAGCTACAAACTGCATTTTGTACAGAACATGACATACTTGGTCATTTAAGTCACAGAGTTCCAGAAACTCATTGTTTCTTGCAGGGCCCTTTTTAACTTCCTTATCTAGGAGACCAGATTTTTCTCCTACTTCCCTATATTCTGTTGCTATCAGAACACCTAATCAGGTGGGACCCTAAGCCTGCCCCACAGGCCAGGGTGAGGGTGCCAGGTCTGATGACAGAGACCAGAAGAGTGCCTGTTTCCATGAAGCTCTAGGCCCATGGGCCCTTAACAGAAGGGAGCCAGACATTAGGGTTCCTGCCCTCATACCACCACCAGGCTCTGCAGGAAAGATGGGGTAGAGGGATCTGTAGACTGTTTTCCCTTTCCTCACCCCTGGGACCTCTCCCAGGTCAAGGCTAAAGGGCAGCTCTGGGCCCCCATGCTTCTCCGTTACTTAGATGTCCCATGTGCCTCACCCTCTCCCACTGCCTTCTGCCTCTTCCCTTCCCACAAGCTGTGACATAAAACTGGCCATGAAACCCTCCAACTGGCCCCTTTAATGTCTCAAATCTATCTTCAGCTCTCTACCCCTCCACTGCCTGCCACCCTGGTCAGAGATGAACCATGGTGAAAGCCTCTAGCTGACAAGTCCCCTGCCACCAGGCTAGACCACCATGATGAAAGAGACCAGTATTGTGCCTGTCCTTGTGTAGCCCTGGGCCGGCATGAGATACAAACTAGATCTGGTCTCTTCCCTGATGAAATTCCCTAGGGTCCCCCAGGAGCTCCTGATTTGGTACCCAGGGGCTGGAGTCAACCTGCTAAATTTGAATCTTACTCCTTGATAACTGCCTCAGTCTCCCCACCTGTAAAATAGGGATGATGATAACAAGTGAGCAGTGTTCTGAGTACTCTGCTCACACTGACTTGGTTTTTTGGGGTTTTTTTGTTTTTTTCTTGAGACTGAGTCTCATTATGTCACCCTTGGTAGAGTGCTGTGAAATCATAGCTCACAGCAACCTCAAACTCTTGACCGGGCTTGAACCCACCAGTTCCAGGGCATGTGGCTGGTGCCCTAGCCACTAAGCTACAGGGGCCGAGTCTGACCTGTTTAATCCTTACAGCACCCTGGAGAAGTGATTATCATCATGTCTGCTTTATTGCACCAATAATAAAAGCAGACGAATAGAAGTTATTCTAAACTGCCTAGTCCATACAGTTGAGGATTAAATGATTTAATGCATGTCAAATAAATCTAGAACAGCTAGGAACACAGCTGGTACTCAGTACACTCTGGCTGTCCCAGACCATCCTGTCAACACCTCCATAAATCTAAACTCCAGTCCCTCTTCCCTTGGCCTAACCGCCTTTTTCCTCCTCTACCCCACCTTTCTTCTCTGTGTCCTAGCACCTGACACAAATGGGTGCTTAATACTTGACTAGAAATGAATGAGGAGGGTTTTGGAGGGAGGCTGATCTGAAGGGATTAGGCAAGACTCATGCGCCCCCTGGTGGTGATCACAGGTGGTAATGCACGGCCTAGCTTTAAAGTGGGAGGGCCTGGGGAGGGAGGGGGGAGCCACCTGAAGACAGTGGACAATCCAGGGGGTTGATCCCAGGGCATAGGTCTCACGTGGCTGTGAGGCTGCGGGGATTTTCAGCTCCTCAGCCAGCTCCACCTGTCTTCCCTGTCTCTCTGAGATCCCATTCTGTGTGTGTGTGTGTGTGTGTGTGTGTGTGTGTAGTTGTCAGTGTGAGCTCAACTGTATGCCCAATAGGTCAAGTGTGCAACTGTGCACAGAACAGATGGCGGCAGCAGGTTCCCTCTTTGGAAGAGGTATGTGTGGGTGGAAGCTGAGTGTGCTTGAGCCCACATTCATGTATATGCCCCCTGCTTGTGTGTGGCTGTCACCAGGAAACTGAACTGTCTGGGTCTGAGAATGCTGGGGCTTGGCCTGCCAGAAGGCAGAGAGTGGGCTGCCAGCCTGTCCTGGAGCCTTCCTGGATCTTAGTGCGCTCAGTGGTGCCTGAGGGTCCCTGGTCTAGAAGGGCCAGTGCCAGGGCCCTAAATCCTCTTGTATATCCAAGGCACGGGCAGATATCAGGCCCTCTGAGTACCTGTGTGTACCTTGGAGGGAAGTTTCCTACCCCCCTTCCTCTCACGGGTATCTAGTCACTGTGCTTGGATTGTGGGCCTGTCACAGTTCTATTTGCTTTCTTGAACCACCTACTAGGTCTGCTTCAGGGGAAAGCTCTGTGCATCCCCATTCATGAGCATCTCACGGCTTTCTAGATATTTTGCCAGTTGATCTTCCTGTGCACGGGTAAGCTTGCAGAAAACCACAGAACTTGGGAGTAAGTTCAAATTCAGGCTTCACCTAGTTGTGTGAGTCTATGCAAGGCTTTAAGTTCACTGAGCCTCAGTTTCCTCTTCTGCTAAATGTGGATACTTCCTGGTTGTTGGGAAGTAAATGAGGCCAGGCGCAGTGGCTTACATCTGTAATCCCAGCACTTGGGAGGCCGAGGTGGGTGGATTTCCTGAGCTCACAAGTTCAAGACGAGCCTTGAGCCAGAATGAGACCTTGTCTCCAAAAATAGTCGGGCATTGTGGTGGGCAACTATAGTCTCAGCTACATGGGAGCCCGAATCAAGAAAATTGCTTGAGCCCAAGAGTTGGAGGTTTCTGTGAGCTGTGAAGCCATGCACTCTACAGATGGTGACAAAGTAAGGCTGTGTCTCAAAAAAAAAAAAAGAAGTAAATTCAGCTCGGCAGCTAGGGCACCAGCCACATAAACCAGAGCTGTCAGGTTTGAATCCAGTCCTGGCCTGCCAAACAATGACAACTACAACCAAAAAATAGCTGTGCGTTGTGGCAGGCACCTGCAGCTCAGCAGCACCCAGCTACTTGAGAGGCTGAGGCAAGAGAATCACTTAAGTGCTTGGCGCATGTGGCTCAAATGGCTAAGGTGCCAGCCGCATACACCTGAGCTGGTGGGTTCGAATCCATTTCGGGTCCACCAAACAACAATGACGGCTGCAACCAAAAAATAGCTGGGCGTTGTGGCAGGCACCTGTAGTCCCAGCTACTTGGGAGGCTGAGGTAGGAGAATCACTTGAGCCCAGGAGTTTGAGGTTGCTGTGAACTGTGATGCCACGGTACTCTACCCAGGGTGACAGCTTGTGAGCTATTGATACCACAGCACTCTACTGAGGGCAACATAGTGAGACTGTGTCAAACAACAACAACAAAATAGGGTGGCACCTGTGGCTCAGTGAGTAGGGCGCCAGCCCCATATACCGAGGGTGGCGGGTTCAAACCCAGCCCCAACCAAACTGCAACCAAAAAATAGCCGGGCAGATGTATTTGTTTTTTGAGATGGAACCTCAAGCTGTCGCTGAGGTAGAGTGGGTAGAGTGCCGTGTCATTACAGCTCTCAGCAATCTCCAACTCCTGGGCTCAAGCGATTCTTCTGCCTCCGCTTCCCAAGTAGGTGGGACTACCGGTGCCCGTCACAACACCTGGCTATTTTTTGGTTGCAGCCGTAATTGTTGTTTGGAGGGCCCCAGCTGGATTCGAACCTGCCAGCTCAGGTGTATGTAGCTGGTGCCTTTGCCGCATGAGCCACAGGTGCTGAGCCCAGGCAGATGTATTTATAGTGCTGAAGGAGCCAAATGTTTGAAGTGACTGCTTAGAGGCTGGGTGTAGTGGTTCACCTCTGTAGTCCCAGCTGCTCAGTAGGCTGAAGTAACAGGATAACTTGAACCCAGGAGTTAGAGGTTGCAGTGAACGATTATTGTGCTACTGTACTCCAGCCAGGGTGACAGAGTGAGACCTAATAAATGAAGGCCCAGGTAGGGAGAGGGATCTACATAAAGACAGGACAGTAGAGAGTAGACACCCAGAAATGGGCCCTTGGGGAGAGGGTAGGGAAGTGGAAGCTTGAAAGATGTGAAGCTGATCCAGGAGATACACAGTGAGGAAGGTGAGACCAAGAGGAGGTGGGGGTAAGCCTTTCTTTTAAGAGGTGGCTGTGCAGACTGGGAACCTGAAGAGAGGGAGGCTACATCTTGCCTGCTTCCTCTCTGGAGACCAGGATGGGAAGCTGTTAGAAGTGGGATGTCCTCAAGAGTTTGAGGGGTTAGGGACTCACTTTTCTCTGGGACCTGGATGGAGGGAGGAGCGTAGAGGATGGGTGGGGAAGGGGAGAGCAGGGTGGGGGCCTCAGTGGGGAGAGCCTGGGGGTGGGTTAGCACTTCAGGAGGGGCTGTGCCCTTCAGTGACCAGGTACTGGGGTCCTGAGGCAGGGCCCAGACCAAGTCTGAAGCCCCTCCCCTCAAAGCCCTGTCCTCTGGGCTGGGACCCAGCTCATTCCAAAGACTGTCCAGAAACAGGTTTAATTGATTTTGGTGGAAAACAAGGGCTTCTACCTGTGTACCTGCTCAGGGTGTGAAAGAGCTTTGAGACTGTCAGGTGGGTCTCTGTCTAGGGTGTTTTTGGTGGCTTCCAAGCATGCAGGAAAGGAGCTTGAGGTGGAAGGGAGCATGGACCCTTCTTCCAGGCCTAGCATTCTTACCCCAATTCCCAGGTCCTGCTTGTTCTGTCCTGGGGGCTCTAGACTCATCTAGACTTGTCCTGCTTGTTCTGTCCTGGGGGCTCTAGACTCATCTCAATCCCCTCAGCCCCCACCCAGACCTCCTGGAGAAGCTGGGCACCAGGAGGGCAGCCTGCCCACTGGTGTCAGCAAGCCCCTCCCACAGCCCCAGGCAGGGACCTGTGCCACAGATGGGCCCCCTCCTCTCCAGGCTGCTCCTCACTAAGCTCTGGGGGACCCCTGGCTCCTCCTTGTGGCCTCCCCAGCCTCCCTGCTCACACTCTGGAAAGCAGTGAGCTGAAAGAGACAACATCTGGGTCTCCCCAGAGGCCCTGCTGCCTGCTGGCCATAGCCTCAAGGAACCTCCACCCCTCCTTGCAATGCTGGTGTCACCCTGCCCAGTGTCCTTTGAGGCAGGTCCTCAAGCTTGGTTCCCTCCCACCTGGGGCTTCTCATGCAAGATAGAGCCAGTTGGCTCAGTAGCTCAGTGGGTAGGGCACCAGCCACATCCACTGAGGCTGGCAGGTTCGAACCTGGCTCAGGACAGCTAAACAACAATGACAACTACAACAAAAAAATAGCCAGGCATTGTGGCTGGCGCCTGTAGTCCCAGCTACTTGGGAGGCTGAGGCAAGAGAATCGCTTAAGCCCAAGAGTTTGAGGTTGCTATGAGCTCTGGCCCCACTGCACTCTACTGAGGGCAACACAGTGAGACTGTCTCAAAAAAAAAAAAAAAAGCTAGAACCTGTCAGCTGGGCCTGCACCTCTGCCAAAGTCCACAGTGGCCTGTGTTGTCGGGGGTTGGGGGTGGGCAGACCCAGCTCCTCAAAGACCTGGAGTCGCATGAGCCTTCAGACTGGCAGAGCCACCTCAGACCCACACTGAGCCTGGGTGTACAGATATTCTGACACTCTGTGATTTCAGAAGGGGCAGAAACTCAGGGGAGGGAGGGCTTCCAGCTGGGCCCAGACCCTGGGAGGTCAAAACCCTGTGTCTATTCAAGATCACCCAGGTGAGTGGCGCCTATGGCTCAAAGGAGTAGTGAGCTGGCCCCAATGCCACAGGTGGCAGGTTCAAACCCTGGCCAAAAACCGCAAAAAAAAAAAAAATAAAATAAAAAAAAGATCACCCAGGTACCAGGGTACTCTTTTTTCAGTTTTTGGCTGGGGCTGGTTTTAAACCCACCACCCCCAGTATATGTGGCCGATGCCCTACTCCTTTGAGCCACAGGCGCTGCACAATACCAGGGTACTCTTCGGCCATCTGGGTACATCTGGGCCTTACCATAGAGAAGGAACAAACACTGATTTGCATGTGGGGCCACATTTGTGTTTCTCACCAGGCTCTGGTCCTGACCTCCATGCTTCTCCCTCCCCCACAGCTCTGCCAGCTCAGAGGGCCCTTCTCTCAGAATCTCAGTGACACACTGGTCAGAAAAGCTGGGACCCAAGGACTGACATTTGTAGGGTGACCCGTGCAAGGTTATTAGCTAGATAGGGATGAAGAGGTTCTGAGTATCCAGCCAGGGGCTCTATTTTTTTTTTTTTTTTTTGCAGTTTTTGGCCGGGGCTGGGTTCCAACCTGCCACCTCCAGCATATGGGGCTGGGTGTGCTACTGCTTTGAGCCACAGGCGCTGCCCCAGGGGCTCTTTCTAAACACACACAGCTACCCTGAGCAGAGCCCAGGTGTGCTTCAGGGCACTCTCTAGGGCACAGGGCAGGAACCCAGGGTCCTCAGCCTGAAGCTGGGCCTTCTAGGCAGCTCCTGGCCAGTGAGCAGGGCAGGCTGCCCTTGCAGTCAGCAGAGTGGGGGTGATGGAGTGAACCTTCTGCACTGTGGGGGATGGGGGCCAGTGATGGGAGGCTGCAGAGTGGGTGTGGGAGCCTCTCTTCCTTGTCACATCCAAGCAGGGTCTTCTCCACCCTGGTGAGCCCTGTGGTGCAGGGCCCAATCTGGTGACCTCCTGGAGCTGGGCTGAGCCATCCACCACCTGCTAAGACACTGTTGACTTAAGTGCCCTTGGCCCAGCAGAGTTTGTAGGCCAGGAAGGCCATCACAGGGTCTCTCTCCACAGCCTTCCTTTCCTCTCAGTCTTGGCTGAATTTATCTTCCTTTCTGTTGCCC